>JNEU01000331.1:0-10240 GCA_000697475.1 Lichtheimia corymbifera B2541
GAAATGTGCTAGGTCATTTCGAGGATTTTGAAATGTGCTAGGTCATTTCAAGATCATATATCGTAGTGCGTCCTTGTCATGGTACAAAGCCGAAATCGATGTTGTTATTACATAGACATCGAGAGCCAATGTGATAGCGTGATGTAAATAAAATTAGAAGTCATAAACATTCTATCAAATAGCCAATATGGTATCGCATTGCATATCTGAAATGCTTTCCAATCTCATGTGACCATACCGCTGTACAACGGTGCTTGCCTAAGTTTATGTTGATCATCGTAGCTTATACATACTGCGTTGATCAGTGTATGGCTGCGCACTGCGTTCGTGAGAGTGAGATACAAAAATAGATCATAGACGAAATGGGAACCAGGCTTATGGTTCATGGTATCATGGAATTATAGGAATAGTGCCGACATGTCCCGATCCATCTAATGTCACTTATTCCGAAAAACCGAAACTCAGATCAGTATTACTAATTTGCATTAGTAAGCGCGGAGACATTTATCCGGTACAAGCGATTGGCGGAATACCATCTTATATACGCAAAAAGAATGGTACCAATTTTAGTCTCAAAAATACCTGTTGCAATTAACTTGTGTTACTGTTGTATATTCTTCATGTCAGCATATATATAATATGTGCTTGCAAAAATGATCAACCCAGAATTACTCTTTCTATTTTACGTGACCTTTATTCTTATGTCAGCGAACAACCCAAGCTTTTTCGGTGTCGAACGCGAGTGGTTATCGAAAGCCAAGTTTGCCAAGCTTATGGATGACTATGTTTCGAACCCCAGGCCCAGTGACCCAAAGAAGACGTCCACTACCAATGTACGAAATAGCGACAAGACATTTATCACCCTCGAAATGTATAACGATATGAAACGTGTGCTTCAGGTAATCTAAATATTGGTTGTTTTGGTTGACCTTGGGCAGCGATTCCAACGTATATATGCATAGGGACAACAACCAACTGCGTCACATGAGGCAGGTTTCCCTTATTGGGTACGTAACACATTCAAGCTCAAGTCCCTACCTGGTGGCACAACTTGCATTGTTCGTAAGGAAGGCAACAGGAATGCCAACAAGTATATCGCGATCAAGGAGCACCTTTACGATATGATTGCAAGTGCGCATGAGGCCACCATCCACGGTCGAAGAGATGCAATGAAGGATAAGGTATGTGCTTGTGATAAATTATTTTGCACATGATAGCATCTTAATCATATCCCTTTTCTAGTTCAAGGACTACCTTTACTGCCCTTCGAGATTTGTCACCGAAGTAATCAAGCATTGCAGTACTTGTGCACGCATGCAACCTAAGAAGCAAGTCAAGACATCAGCAAGAGCCATCCATGTTGACTCGTTCCTGTCAAAGCTTCAGGTACATGGTTATTGCATTAAAAACACTGTTTCATGTTTGGCGTACTCATGTATGGTAATTAACGGCAATTTTAGATGGATCTTATTGACTTCAAGGGCAAAGATACTGCCAATGGTGATATGAGATACATTCTCCATATCAAGGACCACCGTACCAAGTACTCGTGGGCGTATCCCCTTCCAACCAAGGAAGCAAGGGAGTTGGTAGCAAGTTGCACAGTCTTTTTTATGAAGTTGGACCACCTGATGAACTCCAGAGCGATAATGGCAAAGAATTCACTGCAGATGATATGGTAAGTTTGTCGTAGATTTTATTTGCATCATGTAATTGACAGCATCGATCCACGATAGGTTAACAGCATCAAAAGCAAATGGCCAACCATCAAGTTTATCACAAGTTCAGCATACCATCCGCAATCGCAAGGCTGTGTTGAGCGTGGAAACCTGACGCTGAAACAAAAATTGAAAATATGGGAGAAAGAGTATCCCACGAAGCATTGGACTGATGGCCTTCCCGAGGTAGTTTATTAGATGAATACAACGTACTCAAGACCTATCAACAATACCCCGTATCGTTTGGTTTATGGTCAAGATCCACGTTCTGAATTGGCATCCGTTATTGATTATGCTGCAAGAACAGAAGCTATCTTGGCAATGGGCGATCCTGAAGGTATCTTTGCTATTGATAATCCTCAGGATATGGACGTGGATACTACTCATGACGTCGGCAATGAAGACGGCCAACAAGAACCACATCACGATGATCATGGCGATGCACATGATATGTACCATAACGAAGAGCCACAACAGGATTATGATGAGGATGTAGCTCCTACTTCGCCAGTGGAATCTGATAACGGCCTTGAGGCTTACACCGATTATTTATATGAACAAGGCTACAATGACCTATCATCGGTGGGAGATTTGGACTACGATTCTAATGATATGTCATCCGAGCATAATGTGGACTATCATGCCAATGATGCATCATCCCTGGATATTTTGGGCCAAGGTGAGGATCAGGAAAGTCTTCCCAGCGATGCGTATGAGCCATGGTACGGGATCGAGCCTTCTGGAGATGAGCTATCCCAAGGTAAGATGATGCCATTTACTTTACAACATGCATGTGTAATAATTCATTATTGCTGACACTGTTAATTAGATGCTTCTGGATATGCCAATGACCTACATCACCCAGACAGCTCTGGTTATGATCCAGCCATGTATGATGATTTGGTGAGTGATGGCCAATTGGATGAGGTTCTCGAGAGTAAGTGTTATATCTACATATTCTTTAGGAGATGTATTCACATTGTACTAACATTATTTTGTTATGTAGGGGAATCGAAACGAAAGAGCGGCGAGGAATCCCCATACACCGATATATCAATCCCTGATGGCCAAGATTATATCATATTGTCTGATACGGAACGTGGCAATCTTGAGTACGAGAACAATGTGCATATCACGAGGCCGATGGTGGGCTAGATGATGATAGCTCTAAGGGACATGATGAGTACGATGAAACTGGTATTGCTCAAAGCGATGTTGACATGGATCAAGATGGGATCAGTACCGCAAGCTACGATATCAGTACAAGGCATTTGGATATACGTGAAACAGCTGCCAAGAGTTATGACCGCAGTGTAGAGCAAATCCAAAAGCGGTAAGTGGTTTGATGATATGTACAATGATTATGCTAACTCTTGGTCATAGATTGGAAGCTGCATTAGACTCGATTCCAGTGTACGAGGTTGGCGATGTTGTTGGTGTCGTCATTGAGAAGCGTATTCGTACAAAGGATGACCCACGGCACAATCCAGTCATTGTACATGATAAGGTGACCACGCGGGATGGATATACAATGTACAAGGTTGTTTGCGCTTATGGAGCTATCACGCGTACATACCATGCTAGAGAACTCGTATCCTTTGGTGACGTCGAATTCGAGGAGCTCAAAGACATGGATTACACCACCATGGTGAGGGCCATACCACCTATAACCATCAAGGAGGCTCTGGCTCTTATGCGGGAAAAGCACAGCAGATCATTCATCGAGCGATGTTGCCATTGCAAGGCTGGATGCAAAACAAGCAGATGCCCATGCAAAAAGAAAAATACAAAATGCACCAAGCATTGCCATCCTGATCATGCTATGCTTTGCTCCAATGTCGATAGCAATCACCAAACCACCAAGCAGCATCGAAGACAAGCCGGTAATAGAAAAGCGCGGGTCACAAAGCCTGCATTTACCCGCCCAATGACAAGAGCTCTTACACGGCGTGAGACAAGAAGATCAAAATACTACAACTAAGTTTATGATTAGTTACGATAGAATAAATATGGATAGCAATAAAGTATATTTCAACATGACACGTTGTTGCAAAGATCGGAGATATTGGTATAATACTAACCTCTTCTACATGAATGCAATAGGGATTGCTTGATACAAAATATAACTTGAAAAGGAAGAAGCCTTGACATGGATGTTCACTAAAAGGTGCACACTTGAAATGAACTAGCACATTTCGAGAACTTGAAATGACCTAGTACAACTTCGAAATGGACTAGTGCATTTGGAGTACTCTTGAAATGAACTAGCACATTTCAAGTACTCGAAATGAACTAGTAAATTTTTGAAATGGACTAGTCAATTTTTGAAATGAACTAGTCAATTTTCGAAATGGACTAGTCAAATTCTAAAATGTGCGGATTCTCGAAATGAACGCTAACACCCTTTGCTACACACCTTCCTAGTGGTCTTGTTTGCACCTTAACCAGAGTACTCGTTGCAGATCTCAAACAGAATCTCGTCGCGCAATTCTCCTGAATGTTGCCATTGTCGCCATTGCGGAACCAAGGAAGCTGTGAAAGACGAGCATATGAGTATGCATAGCGAACAAAGACAAGCATACATTTACACTCTATCAACACGTTGCTCACCTTCACTGACACCTTTTCTCATAGATCGGCTGCTAATGAGGGGCCTCCATGTCGAACCACGATCGCGGTGTTGTTGGCTCAGGTTAAGAAGCAGCAAGGAGAAGCTGAGTAACCAATTCACGCATAAAAATTTATCTCTGCCGTTCCCACATGCATGCAATACACTCCGCTACCAGAAAGCCAAAGCGACCAATACATCCATGGCAACCTGTATTACCCATAATGTCTTTTAGAAAGTCTTTGAATGGATGATGGCAATACATATATATAGGCAATGTAATATACACCTCACATAAAGGCCTTATGCAAATGCGTGATTCTTCCCAAATGCGAATCGTTCTTATTATCAACAGTAACCTCGTCTGCATCAAATGGGTCTAATGAATGTATATATGATGTAGTTGCAGCCACCTTTATGGGTACCATGTCAGTGGTCATTAAAAGCGATGTCATTAAATGCTGAGGTGTGGGCGTGGCACATTTAGGAGCCTTGCTCTTTGCTATAACTTATACACCTAACGCTACTGCGTACAGTGGACATAGAGGATAAAATATCTTCAATGCGATGTTATTGAAATGGCGAATCAAAGAGAAGCGCACTTTCCCGCAGACGAATACACTTGCCATACCGGGGATGCATCATCTGTAAACATAAGGAGCCACATGAGTGAAATTAAGGACGGAAAAGCATGCACGTTTGCATGGAGAAAGTTTTGGCTTTATTGTCCTGGGAGCAGTCATTAAGAATGGATCCTAGATAATCACGCATCCAAATCGCTTGTGTATCTATTTAGCTAGTTGCTGCGCATCAAGAGCTAACGTAGCATTATCGTCACCGGTTTTCCACTTTATCCTGATAGGAGTCCTATTGTGATGTACCAGCAGTAATCAGTGACGATGATTACTTTTTCAATTAGACTGGTCCTTTGAAAATGTAAAAAGTAACGCTTGGTTGCTATTTTTACCAGTATTGCAAATGGCAAGGAAAATGAGTTGTCAAAGTACGCATGCTCTAGATATGTCCATCTGCATAATCCATCCCCTTCTGAATTAGGTTCACTCCGTTTTTATTATCATCAATCATAAGGCTAGCCTACTACAACTATCATACTCCAATGAATACCGTCTATCAGAATAGCAATACCAGGGAATCGCACCATCTACAGTTTGCTTGCAGTCAATGTGTATAGCACCCAAATTGAATGAATAGATTCCTGCTAATCATAATCTCCTTCAACATGCATATCCGAATGGCTTGTCATCGCTGAACCTACCTCATGATCATAAACGACCACCGCACATGCTGGTTGATGCACGCCTCCATACACTATAGTAGACCAGGGTGACGGAATATAATGGATACAACGAGCGGAAGAGAATTTGAGATTCCATTGCACTAAAAGCTTGCTTGACGGAATGTACCTATGAATGCTCATAAGATGCCATCGTTATTTGGCAGCAGGCGTATATCCATTTGTCGTGTTGGTTACCTTTTGGGTACTCAAAGTGATAGCATTCAAAGCCATGTCATTATTTAAGATGAGTCAAACCACAAGCTGTATTGAAGATCGTTTTTGCGTTGGAGGCGTTATAATCAACCATTCGAGTGGCGAATAAGATAAAACAGGTACACAAGGCCAGTGTTTCCATGATACCATATCCGCGATACGGAAGCTGACCACCAATATTTGGAGAGATGCTGAATGATGGAAGTCGACAAGGAGTGAAGGGAAGAATATGGTGAGAGATGCAGACGATGAAAAAGAGTGCAGTGTATAGAATAAAGGGAGCTTGTGGACTTGTTGACTTTGGCAGCACACCACTTCTTTGTGAACGCGTAACATGTTCTGATATAAACAAATGGCTGCTGATATGGAAAGCACCATCCAACCCCCCACGTCATACTAGTATAAGATGCTCATTAGTAATGCGGAAACAATGTCGACTGTAATGAATACATACCGTAAACATAGGAAACATCGTAGCACGTCCTGTACGTTCATGGCCCGATACAAGGAATGCAACCACTTGATCCGTTGTCTTGTCGCACGTTTGGTCACGGTCTAACGGGTCACCATTAGGCTTTGCTTGCTTACAATCCACATCTCATGCTTGATGCCATCCAATCCATCCATAGGCCCATGTGCAGTAAATCAGGTGATATTGATCGCCTGTGATCCTGTTTTAATGCATTCATTATCATGCCTTCTATATTGTTATAATTTATACGTACCATACCTGGAAGTTGAAGCGTCTCTTGATGCTCTTGACTTGCTGCAGTATCACGTGATGAGACCGCTGGATAAAGGTTGCCAGTCTGCAATATAAGAAGGTCGTCCAGATAGAATGCCAACATCTCCCGTTGCTGCACACCTTTCAATTGGCGTTGGTTGCCCTTTAAGCAGAGTACTCGTTGCAGATCTCGAACAGAATCGCGTTGCCCATTCCTTCTGGAAGTTGCCATTGTCGCCATTGCTGAACCAGGAAAGCTGTAAAAGACAAGCATATCAGTATACACAACAAAGAAAGGCAGGTTCACGTGTACACTATAATATAACGTTGCTCACCTTCACTGACACCTTTTCTCATAGATCAGTTGCTAATGAGGGCCTCCATGTCGAACCACGATCGCGGTGTTGGTGGGCTGGGTGGGTAACAAAGAAGTAGCAAGGACAAGAGACCACCCTTTTGACACACACAAGGAAATTAGCCTCCCTGCTCCACACACATATACAATAGACATAACTATAATTCATAAACACACCTTTTATTATCATATTATCATTCAATAACAAGTGGCGGGGTGTTTAATGGTGAAGGGGGACAAAGGCTATGACTATAATACAACTACACGTAATAACACTACCACACCTATACCTGTTTATGAGCTAGTGATATAACGATAATATAGACATACTTGTACACCGATTCCAACCACAATGGAGAAGGATCATGTCACTCGATTAGTCAAATGGGGTGAAATGGGGTGACGTGCTGGCCTTTAATAAATTATACGTTTCCACCGCAACGAGTTGTTTCCTCTCTCTTTCCAGCTTTTACTCACTCGCGTCATGTTCTACTTCTGCTTATTCGCTACTGTCGCTGCTTTCGCCTCTGGCCCTCTGTTCCCCTTTGTTCTGTTGTCTGCCTGCATTCTGCAGTTGCTTATCTCCTTCCCTGTTCCTGTCGTTTCCTTGTGTTGCTGTTTCATGATTTACGTCATGTTTCATGATCAGCTTGTTGCCTTGTGGCATTGCGTTGCCGATCTTTGGGAATGGTGGTCCTCTGATCTCAATCCACGTACATTGCATGCAATGCGTCACGATGAGGAAATGACTGAGTTTGTGGTGGCAGCACGAGCTTACTGGAAGGTTGTTGATCTCGCTGGTGCACCTCTTTACGACGTTGTTGCTGTTGACAGCCCTGATACTGCTGATCTCTCTTCTGATGGTGATGATGTGGTGGTTCGTGGTGTTGCTCCTGTTAGTGGTGGTGACAAGTTTGCTCCTGGTGACGGTGTTGATGTCTCTGCTCTTGGTGTTTCTGCTGTTTCTGCTGTTTCTGCTTGCGCTGGTGTCGATGGTGCTATTGTTTCCTCTGCTGCTGTTGTTGCATCTTCTCCTTGTGATGCTGTCTCTTATTCTGCTGTTTCTGGTGCTGTTTCTCCTGTTGTTGTTTCTGGTGCTGCTTCTCCTGTTGTTGTTTCTGGTGCTGCGTCTCCTGTTGTTGTTTCTGGTGCTGCTTCTCCTGTTGTTTCTGGTGCTGCTTTGTCTCCTGTTGCTGTTTCTGGTGCTTTGTCTCCTGTTGTTGTTTCGTCTGCTGCTGTTCCTGGCGCTGTGTCTTCATCTGCTTTTGCTGGTGCTCTTTCTTCTGCTTCTTCTTCCCCTTCTGCTTTTTCTGGTCCTCTTGCTGGTGTTGGTAATGCTGTCTCGCCTTCTTCTGTGTCTTCTGCTTTTGCTGCTGCTGTTTCTTCTTCTCTTGCTGGCGTTGATGCTGTGTCTTCTCTTACTGCTGTTGGCACTGCTTCTTTATCTTTTGCTGGTGGTGTTGCTTCTGACGATGGTGGTCATCTTGGTGCTGTTGTTGCGGGTGTGGATCGTGATGTTGACCCTGTTCGTGTTGGTGATGATGGTGTTACTGCTTCTGAGGATCAAATTGACGAACTCAGTAAGTATATATCCAGATATTTTGTAGTTCAATTATACAATTGCTCACAATGCCCCTTACATAGATTTCCTCTTTTACCATTTGACTGCCGAGGACCCCTATGATGAGGACGCCCATATGGCACCACCTCTTGACCGCCGATATGAAGAGCCAAACGAGACGATCGCAATCGGTATGTTCAGCTTTGACTTGTTTGATTGTCATGGTATCATGGTTAATAACATGATATGATACTTTTAGGTGAAGACCTCAATTCCTTTACGTCCGGCAATTTGGCTATCACTCCTTTCCTTTACTATGACAATGATCCTACTTATACCGGTAAGTGTGAAGTTTGAACCCCTTTTATATAGACATACACATCTAATAGATCGCTATTGCTTAGATATGCCCACTCCTCAACTTCCTCCTCAAGCCTACACACCACCTCCTCTACCATCACCTATGCCAATCACTATGGAGGATACCACCACATTCGTTTCACCTGTCATTTATGCCACCATTTCCAACACCATCATTAATACCGACAACATCTCTATGCCAAATCCCTCACCACCAACCATCTCTACCGCTTCCAACACCACCATTAATTCCGACACCATCACCATGCCAAATACCTCACCATCAATCACTTCTACCGCTGCCACATCTACCACCAATACCCGCCTCGTCATTTGTGAGGATATACCCCCAACAGCAACATACCCAACTACTACTACTACTACTATTGATACCCCTACTACTACTGCCACTACCGCCACTACTACTTCTATTACTACTGCTACTGCACCTACTACTACTACTACTACTACTCCTACTCCTACTGCCACTACGAGCACCATTAATTCCGCAACTCGGCTTTACATCATTCCACATGTCGAATTCAATCCACAACTTCCCGACAATCTTCCTCAACTTCGCCTTACTCCTGTTCCCACCAACACCGCTACCAACACCACCTCACCATCACCAGGTCCGCAATCACCTGGTGAACAACAGCAAAGCCAAGCAGAGGAGCAAGCTCCATGGTCCGATTTTGTTGCTTGGCTTGAAGAAGTGACCGATGATGTGGATTCCCTTGACGAGGAAGAGGTGCAGGATTACTATGTCCTGGAGCAAGACTACGATGAAGAAGACGTAGAAGAAGGCGAGGAGTATGAATACTATGATTACGAAGCCTTCTAGTCGCTTGGTAAGTTGGCAGCACTATATCGATTAGAAGAATGCTAACATTGGCTTCCATTTCAAGATGCCTTGGTGACCCTTTTTTTGGTGGCACTTGTGGTGATCTCGCCTTTGGTGGATCGAGCTTCTTTCGAGGCGGTATGGCGTTGTCTCTCTCTTGCTGAGGGGTTGCGGTTATGGATGGGATACCCTGCAGTCCAGATTCAAGGCGTGGATGATTCTCAGGTACGTTTGGCTTCGTGTGGTTGAGTGAAAGGATAGGCATGTAGGTCTCGAGGTGAGAGGATCTGGATGGTCATCGATGACGCTTCCATTGGTGCTGAAAGGTCCACGAGTAAGTCCAAGTCTGTCTCCATTGATCCTGTTGGCTATGTGCAAGTCCTTGCTTTCCTACATCCTCCCATGGTCTATTTATCATGTTACCCACTGAGGTGCTTCATTTGGTATTGAAAGGGTACGTCAAGATACTGGTATTGCCTTATGATCCATTTACTTACTTACAAATGCCTTTTTATTTTGTGGGGGCATATCATGGTTATTTATACTGTGGTATGTCTCTG
>JNEU01000446.1:0-47488 GCA_000697475.1 Lichtheimia corymbifera B2541
TGTATCCTAGGAGATCAGTTTCCTATGCAACAACTGTTGTCCTTTTCTCAAGCGAAATATCTTAGAGTACATCGTATGGAAACATACTTTTACTATCAAGAAGGCGCATGCATGACTTACAAGACCACCTTTATTCCATCCAATGAGATATAATCCACAAACAACAACAAGAAAGGAATATGCTAGCTAATCCAAGTGGATAATAAACGATGCTTGTAACTTCTTCTTTGCCATGGTCGCCTCCATCCATTCAAGTCGCCGTCATTATGAGAGCCATCCAAGACATAGCTACAAATGAACATTTCCTTCTCAAGTAGCCATCACTCCTTGCCAAGAAAAACATAAAACCACACTTGCCTATGTCATTGTCCTTGTCGATGTCGTTGCGTATCTCATTGTGATTGCCATCGTTGTCTCATAAAAAAGAAAGCAATTCTGCAGGAACCATCGACGTCGTAGTTGTCCAACAAAGAAAAATGATCCTCCCATCGTCTCGATCCTCAAAGAGTAGCCTCCAACATAATTCACGAAAAGAGCGTCAAATGATCTTAAGGTGCAGGTGGGAGTCGAACCCAAAGAGACGATGATGCCCAAAGTTGCACTGCCTGACCAAAGAAACCTATTCAATAATAGCACCATTCAATGTCGCATCAAGCACCTTTTTCCTTGTCGTTGTTAACTGCACTTGCCTTATCCATATACATATAAAGACCCTTCGCTGTTCTTCGCTGGAAACCGAGAAACCATGGTGCTGTGCAGTTGAGTTGAAGCAATAGGCCAAACGAGCCAACGCCATTGAGATCAGTCTTGCGGTCTATACACGCTAACACGTCAATGGAGCCAGTTCGGTTGCAACATTGGGGCGTTTGAATGCACCAGTTGGTCGCCAAGTGTACAGCTGCATAGACGAGCGACGAAAGAATACAATGACACAATGACACCCACTGACTCTATGTCATTCACTCGTACCGGATTCAACTTGTGATACTGTTCCCTTACCATAGTGAACTGCATAATACAAGAATGCATAAGCGCTCTCATTTTGTGAATCATATAAAGGAAATCCTTGCAACTTACCAAAGTTCAATGATGATGACGATGTGAATACAAGTAGAAAGAAAGGGCGTATGATAGTATTGGTGACAACAGCCTTGTTTATATGTGAGTCGGGTGCATGAGAATTGTTGTCATGCTGGATCGAACTGATAAAGTGATCAAATATCTTGGAGTACTGAGTCGAAGTGATGGAAAATCAACAGCTGATATGCAAATCCAAAAGGTGATGTTTTGTAGGTGACATAAATATGTCCGTCGTGTTCGTGGTTGTATGTTGAGGAAGGAAGGTTATGTAACAATGCTGTGATGTAAAACATGTGGTGTGGTAGTAGTAATCGACTTTGGTGCTAAAGTGGGCTTGTGTAATGGTGGTTGCAATGATAGGTGGTAGGGGTAAAAGCTGTTGAATACGAGGAGGTAGCTGAGCTGTTGTATCGCAGGATGCTGAGCTTATAGCACGATAGGTGATGTTTGCGATGGAATTGCACGTGGTGGTTTTTGTTGTCTTGGATGAAGCGCTGGTGGTGCTGTTCTACTTGGGGATTGAACGAGCTGGTCAAATGAAGCTAATGCATTCTCATTGTTGATCCACGTATATGCTGCATTGTACGATCCTTCCACACTGCGTATCGTGAGTGTAAATAATCGGGTGCCTTGTAATGCATGTTGGATCCATCAGCGTAACATGACCACGTCGGTTGCTATGGAAGTGTTCACCAGTATCTGAGGTACCCAAATGAATATACGTGGCAAATACAGCATACTACTTGAAACAAGCTTACCACGCATAACAAGGGAAGCATCGAGAGGACTTGTTCTTGTATTGTAGTAGCTCATCATATTCCTTGACATCACCAACCACTTGCTTTGCATCCTGAGCAGATATTCTTGCACATGGCCTTGTACTTGAGCAGCGTTTTCACCACAATCATCATTCACGTCACTTTCTTGCTGGTCCATGACGCCATCATCATCAACATCATCCAGAGTCGTCCACAAGTAGTGATTCCCACGAGACTCGGTATCCATAAGCAACTGAGATAGCGATACACCTGGTGCCTCAGCTTCAAGATCTCTAAGGGGTTGGTCATTGGTGTTGTCATTCGACATGAGGACAGGGGTTGAAGGCGGTGGAGATGACAAGACTGAATCGCTGGGCGTTGCTGGTTGGAAAGGCAATGTCAATCGTTGTACCGGATTCCTTTGCTCTTGTGACGACGAGCTGTATGTCTCTATTTGAACGTCTCCGTTTACTCATTAGTGTACAAGTGGGAAATAATGAAAATAAACTAGTCGACTTTTATAAGACGCGTTGTGCCTGTCCTCATGCGTTTCATGCAGCAACAGCGTAGCACCAGCTGCTGGTTACTATCCTCCTTTCTCATTGGCGGTTACTATCTCCCCTTCTCATTGGCCAGAATTTTACTATTGAGCATTCTTATTCGTAGTTACTATCTCGCGGTTTTATTGGCTGGAGCAGTTTCACCCACCGAGCCGTGCTCAGGTTTAATCACATCAGGATGAAGTTGACAAAGGACCCATCAGAACGCGTTTTGTATATCCAATCCCTTCCATCTCGTACACCAAGTCATGAACCATATCCATATATCCGTGACAAGTCGTATGTATTGATACAAAATGGTACAATAAAGCTGCTTTTATACAATAGCTATCTGCTGTACACATAAAAAGACTGCAAGACATGTTGCTGCACCTAGCTTGAGACAATGGAGTAAAGGCTGTGATTATAGCAACAGCTGTTACGTTTTGTTGTGGAAGAGGACTGAGGAAGAACGTGTATTGTAGTAGAGTGACAAGGTTGTGAGTGCTGTTTGAGGCAATGAAGTAACGACCTCGCTAATGGCAACTGCTGTTACGACTGGTTGTGGTGGAGGAGCGTGCAGTATCAAGGAACGCGGGTGTTGCAGTGAAGTGGCAAGATTGATGCGTACACACCATGGACTTGCCATTCAGTCAGAGACTCTCGGATCAAGGCAGTTGTAGGATTGGCATGATGGGTTGAAGAAGGACAATCGTTCACATGCGATGGATTGGCAAACAGTTGAGAATGGGAGGACAGGAGGGTGAACAAAGGCAACAGAGAATTTAACTGAGTTGGCACCACTCCAAAGGTAGTGATCACCGAGAGACTGTAATTAATTTACTCGCGGTGTTTGACGCCGGAGTGTTTCGGCGCCTGATGCACCGGACACAACCGATTGGATGAAACCACCAGGGGATTGAGGGAGAAGGGAGCCTTTTGATAAAGCGCTTCGGACGAGAGAGGCGGCCTATTTCCGCACGGATTAGAAAAATCACTTATATAAAAGCAACCTCTGTACGATGAAAACGAGCACACTTATAGTCTTCTCACAATGTCTTCCCTTATACCAAACAACGCATCCAACATCATCGAACAATATATCTCCCGCGTGAAAACTATGGATCGTCGCCATATGGGTATCATCGCAGGATCAGTCGCCGTCGTATCGCTATACACCCTATACCGCCGCGTATCTAGATCAAGAGTATGATGAACAACGTTCTATATTCTTCCTTAAGAATTGCATGGCTAACAAATAGTGCTTGTTGTATATGCTATATAGGATGACATCCCCCTTGTGCCCTACACTTGGCCTCTCATTGGTTCCACACCCGCCTTCAACCGTGATCCTGTAGCGTTCGTCGAAAAATGGACTCAAGAGTATGGTCCTGTTTTCCGTGCTCATCTTCAAGGAAGAGTTCAAACCATCATTGCTGCGGAATATGTCCGTGATATTTTCATGAATGGTGAATTCGACTTTATCTTCTCAGTGAACAAGGTAAAACACCTCGTGTACAATGATCTGCCAACTTGAAACGCTCACGTGCCGTTTATTGTGCAGCGATTCGATCCACATTTATTGGCTGATATCGATGACAACACCTTCACCATCGAAATGTTACGCAAGGTCGTGATGAAGCTCACCACACAGCTCAAGTCTTACACTCCTCGAGCTGTGCAATTCGTACGTATTGTATTACATTAACCAAGGCTTGTTTAGTTGCCTAATACGAGTGCTTCTTTCTGATAGCTCGATGTGGGTCGTGATGAGTTCTTATCCAACTTCCCCGCAGGTAAGCCAATCCTCAAAACAATTTTATATCAATCACACTTAACTCTTCCTTTAGGGCCTGTGCATTTGCCACATCTTTATCCTTTGGTCCAACACATGGTTGGTAAGGCTAGTGCAGCCATTTTCGCGGGAACCAAGCTTGCCAGCATCCCCGAAGTTGTTGAAAGCTTCAAAAATATCACCACCGAGGTGGGCGCTGAAATCGCTATCGACAGTGTGTTCTTGGAAAGATACTGGGGTCTCAATCGTTTCCGCATGTGGTATGTTTTTATTACAATGGCAGTAATCCCATCAATGATGTATTTGCTGACATTTTTTGGATTAGGCTCATGGGTAAATTCTCCAAGAGCATGAAGAGACATCATCATGTCCTTAAGAGTGCTTTACGTCCCGAAATCAAAAATCGCATCAAAGCTGCCTCTGACCCTTCATGGGAGCGACCTGTAAGTGACAAACATTACCCACTCCTTTTTCTTGAATTAACTCTGACTGGGGAATACATAGGACGACATGCTGCAGATCATCATTGAAACATATTATACCGAGCGCCATAGTGAAAGTGTGGATGAACTTACTGAAGATCTTGTAAAATGGCTCATCGCACTTATTTTTGCTGCTATCCATACAACAAGCGAAAATTCGACTGTTGTTCTCTATCGTATTCTTTCCAAGCCAGGTGTCGTTGAAGAACTTCTTGAAGAGCAACGAGAGGTGCTTGTGCAACATGGCATTTCGCCTGATGAAAAGGATCCATCCAAGATGTTTACTGGTGCAGTTATCAAGGACCTCGTCAAATTGGATAGCGCTTGCCGAGAAGGCATGCGTATGAGAAATGATTATTTGACGCTCGGTCACACCTACCTCGGCAAGAAACCCATTACACTCAGTTGCGGAGCTGTCATCAAGCCAGGTAAGGCGGAAATGGATGGCTCAACTTGGTCAACAACAGTGGTTAACCATTTGTTTAAACTTAGGCGAGGATGTTATCATCAACACTTGGTATAATCACCGAAACAACAGTATCCAAAAGATTCAAGGAGATGATTACTCAAACTATAACCCATTCCGATTCGTTGGATCGGATCGTCAAGCAGCAAGGATTGGTGATGACTTCTTGGTGTTTGGTGAAGGCAAACATGCTTGCCCGTAAGTACTATATAGACTCTGCGTAATTTGATTTGAAGTATACTTAAACAAAATTCAACTTAGTGGCCGTTGGTTTGCATTGCAAGAGATGAAAACCATTATTTCGTTCCTTATTCGCGACTATAAGATGGCTCCTGAGGGTCCCATCACTTTCCCAAAGAATCCAAAAATGGCTCTGCCTATGGGACAAGTCATTCTTGAAGCAAGGCACTAGAACGGAAGCGTTATAATAACCAACAGTACATCTTTATCAAATAAAAATATGTTTTAGAAGGTACTTTATGTGCATTCATTAGATATTATACATTTTCTCCTACAAACGCTATATTTTTAGTTGAATGCAGTTGCAGATGTCATACAGATCATGTGATCCTTGAATGGATGTTGATTTGCTGAGACTGCTCCGATGTCAAACGTACCAGCCGCCATCCGAAAATTATTTTTTCGCTTTTTCCTTTGCACCTTTCGTCATGAGTGATTCGAACGCTATCATTGGTATCAACTTTGGCACGTCGTACACGTCCATCGCATATTTGAATAAGGTACGTAACGTAGTTGAAGACGAGAAAAGGTTATTCATTTTGTCGTTGATAGGAGGGACGTGCTGATTGTTTGGCAAACGAAGAGGGTGATCGTCAGATCCCTTCTGCTCTCGCATTCCATGGTGAAGAAGAGGTAAGAAAGCAATGGCCTTTGAAGGAAAAGAGTATATATTAACGTGTTGCTTGCTATAGGTGGTTGGCTCTCAAGCAAAATCTGATATTGCTCGCCACACTGATACGACTGTTGCCAACTTCCGTGCCGAGCTTGGAAAGAGGTAAGTTATATAGTAAATTGATGATATCCAAATATTGTAAACCTAATCACTTTTTTCTCTCATTATAGCTTCAGCCAAAGCGAGAATCTTCCTGGTTCAGCTGCTCCCGTTATCGAAAAGGATGGTCAACCTGCTTACAATATTACACTTCCTGATTCTACTGTCACTTTTACTGCTTCCGAAGTGTCAACCAAGTTCCTCCGTCATATTCGTGAATCTGCTGAAGCTTTTCTTGGTACCGCTGTCTCTGGTGCAGTCTTAGCTGTTCCTTCTCATTTCGATGATAACCAACGCAAGGCTCTTACACAAGCCGCTGAAGCTGCTGGCATCAACGTTCTCCAATTGATTCACGAATCTGCAGCTGCTGTCCTTGCTTATGAAGCTGCCAACAAGTCTGAAAAGAAGGATAAGACCGTTGTTGTTTGCGATTTGGGTGGCCATTCTCTTGATGTTACTGCATTGACTGTACGATCGGGTCTCTACTCTGTCCTCGCTTCTGCTCACGATGTTAAGCTTGGTGGATCATCTTTCGACGACTTGCTCATCAACCATTTCTCTGCTGAATTCAAAAAGAAGACCAAGGTTGATATTGCATCCAACCGCAAGGCACTTGCTAAACTCCGTGGTGCCGTTGAAGTGACTAAGAAGATGCTTTCCAGTGCCAACACTGCTCCTTGTTTCGTTGAATCACTCTGTGATGGTCTTGATTTCCATGGCACGATCAACCGTATGCGATTCGAAATTATGGCCAACAAGGTCTTTAGCAAGGTATTAGACGTCGTTCGACAAGTCCTTGATAAGGCTCAATTGGATGCTTCCGAAGTGGATGAAGTTCTCCTTGTCGGTGGTTCCGCACGTATCCCTAAGCTCGCCATCAAGATGCGTGAGATTTTCACATCCGATGAGACCGTTGTCCGTGCTACAGAACTTGAGGCTGATGAGGTTGTCGCTCGTGGTTGTGCCCTTCAGGGTAACTTGTTGGCTGGCTATGATAAGGAGACCATTGATGCATCACAAGAAGCTGTTATTACTGTTGCTCCTCACACCTCCAAGGCCATTGGTACAGTGAACGCCAATGGTGATTTCGTTACCATTATTCCCAGCGGTACTTCTCTCCCAGCACGCCGTACCTTTGAAGTTGGTGTCGCCGATGCCCAGCATGCTTACTTGGCTATTCACGAAGCCGAACGAGTCATTGAAAAGGTTGAGATCCCTGTGGAACCTGTGGAGACTGAGGAAGATGAGGAGCCCATTGAAGAGGAACCTGAGATTGTCACCAAGGTCGTCTATAAGCCCGCAACTTGCTTGGCTGAAGCTTGTCTCCCTCTTTCCAAGGGCAAGGATACCAAGGTGGAGGTGCAAATCACTCTTGATAAGGATAGCAAGATGGACCTTGTGATGCGTGAAAAGAATGGTTCTAATATTGTCAAGGTTGCTGGCAAGCAGTAAACGTCAAGATTATCCTCTTTTTTTTTTTCTTTCCACGTCAGCATCAAAAGCTCACAGCATTTTCCATATTCGCCCCCCTTCACATGTATAGATAGTAGACCCCTCATTCCCTTAAGCAAAAAGCAAGGATAAAAGCCAAACACATGCATGTTAACACTATGATATATATTAACACTGTTGTCAGTTGTAATTATAATGCTTGGAGCAGGTTTATCTATTGATAGCTATTGAGATGCTATCACATCATGCGGATGACCACTTTGTTAACTTATAGTAAGAAGCTCTAAACATATTATCCACAATCAACTTTGTTTTCATCATTTATCATCGTTCAACTTTAACCGTAACAGCCGGTAGTTTATTTATTGATCCTTAACAATTATGCTATCCTTTTTGCCAGCATATTCTGTCCAACTACCATCGTAGACTGCGATATTCTTGGCACCTATTTGCTCAAGTGCAAAGTATAAAATCGATGCCGTAATTCCACTACCTTTAAGAACAAGGATGTAAATCCCTTTGAGCAAGCTTCGATAATAATAAAAAAGACTTACCACAGCTTGCAACAATAGGCTTCTTCAAATCAACATTGACTGATTGAAAAACTTGGCGGAGCTTTTCTTGATCCATCAAAGAACCATCTTCGATCAACTTATCAAATGGAAGAGAAATGGAACCAGGCATATGGCCAGAGCTCAACCCCGGACGTGGTTCTTGTGCTTGTCCAGTGAAGCGTGCTTGTGGTCGAGCATCCAATACTTGGGCGACTTTGCCCTGTTGACGAGCATTTCCCAGAACGGCATCATAATTCCATACAAGCTTTTGATTGATTTCAGGCACTTTGTACGTTGCAGGCTCAAACTTTGGTTCAGCAGATTCGGTTGGATAACCTTCCTTGATCCATTTGGGTAATCCTCCATTCAATACTGATACATTTTCATGACCAAAGGCCTACATGAAAATGAATCAATAAGCCATCGTCGAATCCATATTCTCCAAAAGCTTACCTTGAAGGTCCAGTACACCCGAGGTGCCGAAAACAGCCCAACGGAATCATAGATGACAACGTGATCTTGATCGCTAATACCCAATTTTCCTTATCATATCGCTTCTTATTAGGTAAATGATGGATGCATCATGTAAACCATCTACTCACCAACAGCATCAGCAAACGCATCAGGAGCAGGAAGCATATGGGGCAAGTCAACAGTGGTGTCCTTGATCTCGTCGATACCAAAAAAGCGAGCACCTGGAATATGCTGCTGAATATATTCTTGATAAGGATCCCTGTTGGCGTTCGGCATATGCCAAGAACCGTCGAGTAGTTTGACCGCGTCAAGGGACGTTGCAAGCTCTTTGGTCGAAATTAGAGTGCCCAGATTGCGTTTCGCAATGCCTAAACTTGAGGAGGTTAGGTAAACGAAGCTTGAAAGTAGTGTTGTCACCCTTGCCTGACATTAAGGTTGTAGCTGATCGTCTCACGGATTGTTGTAGCAACATGGAATGGTTGTCGGGTTTACGTTTGGCGTATCTGCAGCCTCAAATTGCGGTGTCTGGTTTTGGTAGAGTCATCCTGCAACCACCGGCTGAATAGAAAAGATCTCGTGTCACCTCCAGTGCCATCTCTACACCGTACATGTAGTAGTAGTGATCCATATATTATATCCAACATACTTTATTTTGCTAGCGATTGCTTTCCACGACGTTTTTTCATTTGTTCTATTCTCATACATAAAGGATCGTTTACTATCACCAACACACTCAAAAGATGCTGCTACTACCTTCAGCACCGACTTCCCTCAATGCGATTGCCCTGAGTTTTGCTCATACGTGGAGCCTGATCATGATAAACATCCTTAACATGGTTATGTCAAATCAATCTCGATATTGAGTGGGCTCGTCATGAAAGCCACAGTGATCGCCTCATGGTAATCCGTATGTCACGGAAAAATGTCATTTGCGAGGCCGAAGAGCGGTCCATTCAACCAGCACCCATTCTCGTGGCCCTTATGATCGCAAACACTTCATCCAAAAGCTGTTGCTGTTGGTATCGACTCAAATTCTCGCCAAAACATCCGACCAAGAAAAGCTCCCAAGCAACAAGTTGCCCTGCCAACCACGGAAAACGAGCCACTCGCACGACTCTTCGACAAAGTTGAAAGCGAAATCCCCCCCACTTTCTTACATCTGCCAATATTATGGAACAACATTTTGCATCGCATTCAGAGCTCCCACGATCGATACGTTTGTCGACTATCGTCACTGACGCCACACGTAAAACTGTGGAAGGATGCGATCTCTCTTCTTCAGTCATACACTCGCCTGAAATTGCAAAACATGTCGTCATATTTCAAGCATTTTTTAACGGCACATCAGCAGTATTTCCTTCACATGTTCACAACATGCATGGTTGATTTTATTCATCCGGGCAAATTGTTTGGTGTCATTATGGACCTCTCGCAAGCCCAAATTAATGGCTTTTTGGCGTACTCCATTTACACAGGCCGCAACGACGGGCTCAGCTATCTGAAAGACTGTTACATGCATTGGATGCAATCAGTGCAGCGTATCAGCAGCAATCACAACATGGTACCACCGAAGCATCGCAAGAGCTTTTTGAGATACGCGTACAAGCTACGCACAACAAAGTCCAACCAGGAATCCAACCTCCAGTTGTTGACTATGATTACAGAGCTCCCTCCACCATGAAAGTGGATCAGATAGTGGCTTCAACCCTCCATCCGTAGCATGATATCTTCATCTATGAGACGTGAACTCCGCGAATGCCGAGCCAGAATGTCAAATGCAATCGAAGCATACCATCGCACCGTGTACCGGGTTTTACGCAAGAATGAGCAATCTGCGCCAGTCTTTTCGGCATTGCCAGTTCTTTTGCAATTAGTCAAGGACGATATCAGGCTCTTGGGGCGTTTCTTCAATCGCGGTGAGCTGCCAACGTACGACCCAACAAATCAAGCGCAACTATTGTGTACCATGAACAAGATAATATAACCAACACTGAAACCGAATGCCCTGCTTTACAACCAGAGGATCCACAAGTACAACATGTCATCGAAGAATCTTGGAGACACAACAGCTATTCCAAAGATATAGGAATCCACCTTGATCAATCATACAATAAACACGTTTTTGCGGCAAAAAGTCGATCTACCAAGATATTGGTTTAATAAGGTCGTTACGGTTACATCATTCCTGATAGGATGATTACCTTTTATCCCCCAAATACTCGTCGTATCTTTATTAATAATACATTACCTTGATAGGAATGTCATGAATGGAGGGATAAAAGGAGAGGAGGGAGAAGCGTTGTGCCTCCATATGCTGTCACCGCGTGCTTTTCAATACATTGATCCTTCATTGCTTCCATTCCAATATATACAAAAGACATTTATTGATACCGGGCGCCGATTACGGAACCCGTCGTCATTCGACTACCAACTGGGGATATAATATAGTACATTGAATCAGGTTAAGGTGGTTTCTGGGCATTGCTACATAGCCAGCTGGTGTGACCTTTACATACTTCTACTTCTGCTTGTGCATTATTCAAAACATCATTAAACTCGCTCTCAGATATATGATTAGCTTCGCATATCCACCGTTTTAAATGCTTGGCATGTCTTCTTCGAAGATCCTTAACAAGGTACCCTGTTTCTTTTAAATCTACAACACCATCCATAAGCCCACTTTTTTCCTTGTTTTTCTCATCCAATATAGCAAGCTATTACCTGGTGTACTTGGCCATTCGCCTACTGGAAGGTCTACACTCTGGTCGTTGATTTGGGTGAAACCTGCTTGAAGCATAAGTGCTTTGATTTGTGGCATATCCACCCATTCCACGGATAAAACGGTTCGAGCAGTGGCTCGCCATCCTTCCAGTTTGTAGATATTCTTGCTGTCACGGGGTTCGCCAGACGATACGACCACAGGTCGATCTGTAAATGAAAAATACCATTTGAGTGTCTCTATCAACCACCCGTTTCCTCGAACCAACCTTGATCATATAATTCAATCCAACCACCTGGTTTCAATATACGAAAGGCATGTCTTAGGATTTCTCGCCATTGAGAGGTATCTGCACCTAAAAGCCAGACATTACGCAATACAATCAAGTCTACAGTGTTGTCTTGATAATCTGCGAGGCCATGATCTTTGGTTCGATTTGCTATTGATAGCTGTCGGTATTCAATTCGAGAACTTGGTGTAGCATTCAGCATCATAGGCGGCTTGTAGTCGATGTCCACCACCCTACATTGGGGATATTCTTGCACCACTCTATTTTCCCAAGGACCTGCTCCACATGCCCAATGGATAATGAATTCAGGCTGTTCAATAGGTGATTGAAAAGGTTGACGCCACACTCGCTGAAAAAGATAATATCGCCTCTGTTCACTAAAAAGGTTGATGAATAAGAAGCAGAGGCTCACACATATATATCCTCTCTTTCTTACATGTCTGCTTCGCTCATCTCGTCAATTTCCATAGTTTCATGATATTCTTCTAAGAAATCATGCTTTGGCAAAGAATCATCGCCTATATCAAAAGTGGGTTTCTGGTGGTCATTTTCCAATTGTGCCACCCTTAGAGCATCCGAAAGTATATCCATAGCTGAACGACTGGGATTACTGACAATGCTATCGTGGGTGGTGGTTGGAGATGGTATACTTGTACTTGCTCCGCTTTCACTTCGATCATGGTTGTGCGCCCAGCTCTTGACAGATATCGATCGTAAAGAGAGAGATTTGGTAGCACGAGTACGTGATTCAGCCGACAGGGTCGATGGCATAGAGTTATTGCGATGAATGCTGGGAACCAAAGAGGATAATGCGCTTGTTGATAAGCTTGTATGCATGGGTTTGTGTTGTTTAGAAGAAGCAAGAGAGCGATGATCGTTCTTATTACGATTTGATGCATCATCGTCATCTGGTATTATTCGAATGCTGATATCAGCTCCGTCGCTTTCCATAGGAGTATCATCACTACTGCTACTGTATGTGGCCGCTGTTGGTGGTGATGGCTTCTTCAACGCGTTTCCCATTTCTTTCCGACGACAGAAAAAGTAAAAAAAAGGTGGCAGAATCCTAAAGCTCATTAAATGCAAAAAATTGAAACAGTGCCATCTCCCCTGTCGTTATTGGATAATGAGTGCTCACTTGCTTGAAAGATTCATTATAATATGCTGTATAGTGTCTCAAGTCAAATTATAAATTTGCTTAGTTTGATGCGTTGAATCATTATTATCCATGGAAACTAGCACACTAAAAGATGGGCAGGAATATGGTTACAAGAAAGCGGATGAATGGGACACCCCTTCAAGTCGGTCGGCTAATTTATAAAACCAACCCAGCGAATGTCTAGAGAAACGACTGCTGTCTTGAAGCCGGTTACTATAGGCGACTGTTGGATGAGTCAATGTAATAATCAACATGGTCGTATGTTCATGCATATGGACGACGAGTACCTGTCTAAATAAGGAAGATTGCAATATACTTTTGATTGTCAACAACAGAGTTTTTATTGTAAAGGTTAATGCATCTAGACGACGGCGTAGCACTTTTTCCACATGCTTATTAGGTAAGTGAGACACATGAGCTAAATCTGGTTGCTGGGTTTAGAGCCAAGCATGTACAGCCTTTCTTCCATGTCGCTAGGACAATTCACCACCATCACTCGTTTTACAGACAAGCATGGCACCAATCGAGAGCGAGATCGTGTAGAGTGCATGAACAACGCATTACGAATACTCGCAACAGAGATCTTTCCGGATTGCCAAGTCGGCCATTTACGAGAGAAGCTGCAGAGTTACGACCACCACTATATCGAGAAAGTTACTGAAGAACTGCTTCAAGAGCGAACATGGCCTGAGAGATTGGATTACGCACAGTTTCATCGTTCAGATATGATTAAAAGCGATCGATACAAGCATCAAGCTCTTGAACAGCTTGCAGTGGATTTCCCAAAGGTCAGTCTTTTCCCTTCTACAAGAAATATCACGTGTTGACGGATCATATGCATTACTTTTAGATTTGCAAATCATCCATTCGTGCTGTAATGGCCGAAAATAACTGGGATTATGTAAAGAGCTACGACCAATTAAGTGATATGGGCGCAGGAGGATTTTGGAGGACGCTTCGTAACTTGATTCGACATTGGAAACCACCACGTATCTCATTATCACCATCATCATCATCATCATCATCATCCTCGGACTTGGAAATCGACCTTGATCACGATATACACATTATCAAGCGGCGTGCTCTCGATGCACAAATGGAGAAGGACCATATTCTTGCTCAGCAAATCAATGCCTCCATTGAATATGATACGCTCTTAGAATGTGGATGTTGCTATGGCGATTATGCTCTCGAACAACTGATTTATTGCAGCCAAGGAGAACATGGGTTTTGCTATGATTGTATCAAACGATTTGTTGCCGAAGGTCTATTTGGTCAAGGCAACTTGCGTGGAGTGGCTCGGATTCCCTGCATTACTGTCGATGGCTGTGATGGTTATTTGCAGAATGGCATGTTGCAAAGGATACTTCCTACCGATATGTGGATGGCATATGAACGATCATTACTTGAGCACTTTGAAGGTGATCGACAAATGGTGCGATGTCAAGCATGTGGCTATGCTGAATTGGACGAATCATTACGACCTCTCCATTCCACTACCCTATCTTGGATTGTCATAGCAGTACGCTGGTTGCTTATGGTACAGTTTTATCTTCATACATGATCGTAATCCGATTTCCTCCACTGTGCTCACCACTACTATCTATCCTTTTAGTGCGATATCAGCAATATTTTGGAAACAGCCTATGACCGGATAGCATGCGAACGACGTGGTACTATATTTCGGTGTCGACATCCCGAATGCAGCAAGCTTACTTGCCTCCAGTGCCATCAGATAGTAAGAGGCTTGCACAAATGCTTTGAGAAGGAAAAGGATGGCTTGCGTCTTTATGTCGAGCAGGTAAATAAGCTAGTCTAGTAAAGTTATGGCTGTTTAGTCTCACACAGCTTTTGCATAGGCCATGGTAGATGCGGTGAAGAGAACGGTAAGTGGATGGTTTGAATTGTATATACGGCAGATGATTTACTCGGCTTCATCAGTGTCCTGTATGCAATCTTTCGTTCCAAAAGGCGGATGGGTGCAACAAAGTTGTATGTCAATGTGGTAAGTAATAACATGAGCCTTCATAAAGCTTCGTCCACTGATAAGCCTCTGTGTTACTTAGGTTATGCCATGTGTTATGTTTGTCGAAAGGATATTCGTAAAGGTAGGCAAAAATTACGTTTGTGTCCTCATGACCTTCAAGAGGTATGGTTGGATTGAAATTTTTGTTATCTAGAATCTTATGGTCACTTTTGCGAACATTTCCGTGAAATACCCGGTGAGCCTTGCAGGCATTGCAACAAGTGTGATCTTTACAAAACGGACCCAGAAGATCAAGCCATTAAAAAAGCTGCTGAAAAGGCGCGTCAGGAGTATCTTTCCACACATCCTGAGCTTACTCTCTCACCACAACACTATCGTAACATTGGGCCAGCTTCTATGCGTCACCGGATAGGCAAGTGCATGTTGCATTTTCATCTCCATCATTACAACTAACAAGGCACATTATAGATGGCTGGCTGCAAATGACAGTCTTATGGATTGTAAAGCAAGCTCTTAATATGATCGTATAATGCCCCCTATTCTCCTTCGCTCTTTATAATAAATTACATGCATACTTATTAGTACCCTTTTGTGATGACATGAAGAATTCCTATAGTTAGGCCAGTTGCGATTGGCGTTTTTGACAAGTAATGCTCTTTATTTGGTAATTCGATGCATATTCGCTCATGGAATTGCGGATCCAAAGTGACGGCACGATGGCGCAATAGCGGACTACAAATGGCGCAATCGAATACATGGACATACAAGAGGGCACTTGGTCCGTGAGAGCGCAATGAATGTCTTTTGTGCTTTAATTTATACCATGTCTTCTTCAGTGTCTCATTCATTGCCACCAAAACTACCTCCTATTACTTCGCTTCCATGGTCTAGTAGCCAACAAATCCAATCATCACATCCTCAGCATCCACCTCATCATCATTCATTACCACCGACAACAACATCATACAGCATATCACCCACTCCGCCATCATCATCATCATCACTGACAACACCTACATCATCTGAAGCTATTCTTGCAGAAAAACGTCGTCGAAACGCAGGTGCATCAAGTCGTTTTCGTGAAAGACGCAAACAGCGTGAACGTGAACTTCAGGAACGTGTATTATACCTTGAGCAGCGAGTGCAGACCTTGGAAATGGCGCTCCATCAATATGATCCCGATCATCCACAGCTGGCATCCAGCAAGGATAACAGGGCATCAAGTAGTATTATCCAGGCGCCTCATCATAGTAGCAGCAACGACTTGAGCAATCGAGTCTCGCAGCTTGAGACCCTCATGACACGGTTTCGGCAAGAAAAGGAGACTGATTCCGAAAAGCTGACATTACTTGAACGCGAGGTAGCTCTAACACTATCGAACCTGATTTCAACTTACCTAATTGATTTTCTTAGAATCGATACCTGAAATCCTTACTTGAATCAAAGAAAAGTGAATAAACAAATATTATACCTGCATCCATTCGCGGAGTTTGCCGCAGTTGAGTTGCAACGGATTATCTTCAATGCGCATGATCTGTCGTGAAACGATTTGTTTTCCTTTTGCAAGCATCCAAAATGATAAAGGAACCACCACTATGTGTTACATTTGGACATATCATGTTGATTGTATCAAAGCCGCGAATGGTATTTGCTGTGCCGCAATCAACAACCTGGAAAGAGGCACACGCACGCATAAAGAGAGAGAATGCGATGAAAAGGGCGTTTCTCATTTCTTACCCCGAAACGGGCGATTTCTTTTTTCTTCCCTTTCTTTCTCACTCTTACCTCTTACTTTGCCAACTTCTTTGTACCCTTGCGTATGCCTTTGCGTCTTTAAGAAGTAAAGCATTCACCAGCAAGCGTTTAATGAAGATGCATATAATAATGATGTACCTGTATCGTGTAGACTTGTTCGATGGGTCTAAAGTATCGCACTTATCTGGATGGAACGCTCATTTATGGATGTGCCAAATGCAAAACGCACCTAACTACTGGGGATGCGATCGAGTCCAGGGTGAGTCTATTCGATAGAAATAAGGAGGAGCAACAGCAAAGCAACGACAACAACAAAAAGCCTTGGCTAATAACAGGGCTAATGCATCCTACTATAACTGCAGCAATTTCAAGGACAACATGGTCAAGCCTACCTCTTTAACTACGTGTATGTACCATTATACTTCTAATGACTCAATACCATGTGATACTGATTTACTTGCATAGGGTCAATGTTTTACAAGGTGCGACTGAGGATCGAAACATGACGACTGGAATGCATAGTGTCAGGGACATTTCTTGTGAGAAATGCATGACCACTCTTGGATGGACCTATGTATGTTGGTATTATAGTAGCACTAGTTATCCATCACCAATGATATTCAACATCCACGTTTATTATAGGTTAAAGCATACAACGAGGAGAATAAGTACAAGGAAGGAAAGTTCATTCTAGAGAAACGACTATTGATTGATGTGAAATGAATCTCGTTCTTTATCTTTATCTCTCTCTTTCTCTCGTATGTAAGCAAGTTCATGGTGCTCATAGTTGAATGATGATTGTTATAGCCTCGTGTTGCTGTTGTATCCTCCTTCTTCTCTTCTCATTTTCTCCTTTGTGTTCTTCCTCCTCCTTGCTGTTCACTTATTGACACTCCAAGAGTACACCAACAAATCGATACATTACTTTATTTTCTCTCTCTTTTTTTCTCTCTCTCGCTCTCACTTGGATATATACAACACGCCCACACACACACACACCAATGAGTCCTGCAGTACAATCGATAGCTGATCTCATTACTGAAACGAAGCGTACGAGTGGCGAGATTCCACCATCACTTGTTGGAGCATCGACCGTCATTGTTGGCGATTCCATGTATGTCTTTGGAGGAAGATTGGTGTCTTCTCGTCAAATGACCAACCATCTGTACGTCTTGAACCTTTCAACGTTAAAGTGGACACGGCATGCGCCTTCTCCGGACTCGACACCACCTCCACGAGCGCGTTATTTCCATACTGCCAGTGTATACAAGAATCATATGGTTGTCTTTGGTGGTATGGGCCATGTGGAAAAAGGAGGATCCCAAGATCTATTAGCATTGGATGATGTTTGCTTGCTGAATCTTACCAATATGACCTGGACATATCCTGAGATTGGCCCGAGTGTTTTCAGTCCGCAACCTCGTTATGCTCATTTGGCAGTGATTGCGCATGACAAGCTGGTCGTCATGGGTGGGCAAGATATGACCAATCGATATATCAAGCAAGTCAACGTACTCGACATGAAGACTTTTATTTGGATACAAGGCTGCTCATTGGAAGGCCAATATGGTGCTTATCGATCTATTGCTTGTTCGCCACCACTCTATGATAAATCACTCGGATGGAATGCAACTAGCAGCTATAATATCGACACTACCGATACGACTACAGCAACAACCGATCCACTTGCCATTTGCGTTTATTCCAATTACAACTTCACCGATGTAATTCGTTCTTTACAAACATTTCATTTGTCGGGTCGTACAAATCACGTTGAACCCAAAGATCATTCAGCGGATATGTCCGGCACAGCACTACCGCCTGGATTACGCTTTCCTATGGGACATCTTGTTGGACACCATATGATCCTTACAGGCACCTATCTTACCCCAACGCATCGATCTTTTCATATGTGGGCACTCAACTTATCCAATCGTGTGTGGATGCGCATTGATACCGGCAACGTGCTATCCACCGGCTCGTGGAATCGTGGTGTACTAGGAGACAACAGCCAAACGTTATATGTGCTCGGCCACAGAGATCGTGATCTTCTCGATGATTATAATCGGCGTCAAGTCAACTTTGATCATATTGTTGCTGTGGATATGGAGGCATTTGGTATCTATCTACATCCCCCTTCGACGTGTGCACCCATTGCCCAAGAACTTGGCTTGAGCATGTTGAATGAACCAAGTATGGCCGATGTGGATCTTGTGACATCTGATAAAAAAGCGATTCCTGTCAATTCATCGATTCTTGCTCGACGATGGAAACATTTCGATCGACTATTGAAGGAGGACCATAGCAACCTTACCGGAGAACAACGACATAGGACACTCTTATTTCCAGAAACTTATGCTGTCGGCTTGGCTTTTCTTCAGTACATTTATACAGACCACCTCATGACAACGCAACAACATCAACCTCATGTCCTATCACGCTTACTCATTCTTGCCGACATGTACAATATGCCACGCTTGATTAAATTGGCCACCCACGCTCTTCATCAGATTCTCACCATCTCCACTGCAAGTATGGTATATGAGACAGCGGCATTAACATGTCAAACGGCTTTGCAAATTCGTGCACTTCGTGTCATGGTCAACGCCAAAAAGATGCTTCAGCAACACCAAATGATGCAACAGGATGGTGCTCGTACGTCACTTGAACAACAGCCTGAGGATTATACCATGGGTCAAACATGCAGCCAAGAAAACAAATTGACATTGACAGCTCCTTTTACTCTTCGTCATATGGCTACTAGTAAATCCACCACTACCCAGAGTGATCCCTCTCATCACGTGATACCCACTCCCAAAATGTCAAAGTCAGGCACCCTTATATCCCATACTGCACATTCTTTTACCCTGGATGAGGATCGTATACGTATGCATGATAGATGAGGAGTATTATTGTCAATAAAAACGCTAAACTAGTCAATTCTTTTGGATTTGCGTTGCTTGGTAGTGGTGGAGGATGAAGAAGGTTCTGGTTTTCTTGCACTTGTCACAGATGAAGTATCCTCTGTAGCTTGTTCATCGTTTTGAGCTTGATTGTCACCATCCTTTGGCATATAAATGGGTAGAATAACCACGACGCCCAATAAGACAAGCATCAATATCACCATCATCGTTGGGGAAAGACTCGAAGCCCATTTGACCATACGACCCGTGAATCCTACAAGCGTTCCACTAGAAAAACAGATGGTTACCGGTTATTGATTGATTTCCATCTTTCACCTCCCAAGTCCTTCTTACACAGCACTGAATGGTGAAGTCATCGCATTCACAGGCTTGATATCTTGCCATTCCTCCCGTTTAATAAGGCCCACCAAATCCAAGGTTTTGTCATGGGGCACCACACGCACTTGATGATCTTTGATGTGGACGACCGTGGGTAGGCGTTGAACAAAGAATCTTGCAGCAAGCCCAGGGCTACTTTCAACATCCACCTTGCCAACCTGGACACTGCTGTCAGAGAGTGCATCCTCTACTTCTTCATATTTGGGTGCAAACTTGCGACAGTAACCACACCATTCTGCGTAGCTAGGATACGAAAAGAAGAAACCCTGTTGTGAGCCCAACCTGTTTGTTACAGGAAAAGAAAGCAAGGTAATTACAATTCAAGTAGCCATTCGCTTTCAGACGTAACAAGTGAATTGACATTGTCGTCAGTAACCTGGACAACTTGGGCGTATCCGAGAGTGGCCAAAAGCAGGCACAAGATGGTAGCAATGTTGAATGCCTTCATGAAAAAGAGAGACACACGCGTCGTCTGAAATAGAGAAAGAGAGAGAGCGGATCATATGATATGGTAGCAAAAAGGATCTGATAGGCTAAAGCTTAGTGCAACACAAAGGAGACGAGTTTATTGATAAAGGAGGAACTTGATACATCCAAACATAGTTTGTGCGCTCAAAATCAAATGATGCAATGGGTCAACGAGAGAGAGGGCGAAAGAGAAAGAAAGAGAGGCTACACGAGAATTAGTATTACAGAACACAGACATATTGGCGGGCGCTCGTCAGTTGACGTGAATGTCTTTTCCCGTACTTTAAAGGGATCATTTTTATATACACAAGCGAGATCGCTCAAGGATATGGTACAAATCACTTGACCTCTTGTCATACATCGGCTGACAATTCCAAAGAATACACCAACCGAGAATATAAGAAAGGCGATCTCCTTTTTCACTGTTACGTGTTTCTTTCAATTATATACATACATCATCCAGACACACAAATCATGTCCTATTACTCTGGTACGAAATCACACTTAAAAAGCTTTCATCAATGATCAAAGCCTTAACATCAAATCATCATCATTAGGGTATAGCATGCCGTACGGCTCTTATGGAGGAGCAGGTTATCATCATCACCATAACCCTTATCTTTATGGCAATTACATGTATCCTGGATCTTCCTACTATTACGGTGGCGGTGGTTACGGTGGCGGTGGCTATTATCCTTATAATTACTATGGTGGACGAGGCTATCGACCTGGTTTCTTTCGTGGATTAATGAACCGCATCCGATATGGCTCGTATTACGGTAATCCTTATTCACCCATGGGATATGATCATGTCCCTCACCGGTACTATCCCGAGATGAATCATGTTAGCTCAGTCAAAGATCTTTGGAGAAGTAACGATATTTACTGAATAACCCCCTTTCACTACATTGTTGGGCCTATTCATTGGAATTTCACGTTTCACCATTATTCCGCCTTGTATCTTTTCCCTCCTTCAAAGCTTGTACATAAAAACAATACCTGTAATTTTATGCTTTTGACTACCAAATGTCGCTGCATACCTAATGATAAAAAGATACAATCAATTGCATCGGCAATGGTTGGCATGGGAGATAATAATGATCTTTATTCTCGTTGGTGCATCGGTGATACCCCATCTTCAATGACGGGAACTTTGTGATACCCGAGACGGACCGGTCCGTGCAATAGGATCAAATGATTTAAGGAAAACCTGGGCCATTGCTCAAAACAGCTTCTGCACCATACCAGAACAGGGCGTTTTGGGGTAATTCACACCATCAAAAGTGATTCATGCTACAGCCATTTGCATTTAGAAATACATTTTCAGAGTCTGCAACTCATATTCATGTAGCTTAACAGAGCCTTGACCTAGCCAATAAACAGCTACATGTTGAAAGGACAATTACTATAGAAGTGTGCTTGAATTACGTATAGCAATGATCTGGCCTAGCTCTGGCAGCTGAAGTCATATAATTGTGAATCCGCTGCGCATTATGCATCGCGTCTCTCCCGACAACTTGACTTTTGTTGCACCTTGTCTTTACAGCAATGGCAGACAGCTGGTAATACAACACTTGGATCCAGACCAACTTGTTCAAGGATTGACAATAAAACTTCTATTCAGGGATCCAGTACAATATATAAAGGAGCATTATCACGATGAGCAACTAGTGAGGAACTTCTTTTCAGTTGGCGACTATTCCCATGAAGACCGTACTGTGGCAGAAGACAACTTTATTGCTTCGATCCTTTCTATACAAAGAAGCGTCAACAACAAATATGATCTTGCACAATGGTGCCAGAAGATCGCTGCCGATAGATTTCGTGTATGTATCATGGTGACGTTATTTGGTCAGTGAGATTGATCTATTGTATAGTGTTTGGATGGCCACGACGAATTTTGGGGTGCCTTGGCTCTTGCTGATTCTTCTGTGCAAAAGATTGCGTCTGAGACGATGGCCACTATTGGGAAGCGTCACAACTTGAGGAAACGAGGGACCGATGGCCAGGCTGAAGTACCAGCAGCGTCACGACGTAAAGTGCAGGTGATGTTCATATTTCTCTTGTTCCCCAAGTCTTCGTTTCATACAGTTTTCACTAAATTGACAAATTTAGATTGAAGAACATGATAACATCCGGATCCCAGGCCTGAAAGTATCTCTGATGTCCTTTTTGAAAACGACGGCTTCTACTCTACGATTTGATAAGAGCACCCAGGATGCATATGTCAAGAGGTACGATTATGATGCAGGGTTTCTTTAAAGTCACGGTCTAATGCAGTAATATAGTCTCTGTGAGAACAACATCCTCGATATCTCGGACTTATCAAAGGGTAGCCAAATGAACATGATGTCAACAAAGCAACAACGATGTATCAGCGATCGATTTCGATTCATTCCTGATGCTGACAGCAATATCAGCAACGATATCCTCAAGATCATTAAGGTATGTATGACTTAGAATTGGGTAATCACCCTCAACTAATGGCTTATTACTACAGTCAGCAGCTGAAAAGTCAACAAAGGGTGCCATGAAGGCAATGTACAAGTATCTATCAAGCGCGAAAGGGTCAGATGCCGCAATCGGGCGAGCATGTCTTGTGATGTAAGAACTATTCAATATTGTTGTCAATGTTCGAACCTGACCTTTGTTCATGTATGTATATTCAGTTTAGAACGCCATCAACTGGATTCGTCCCTTCTTGATGCACCCTCGTTAAACCAGTTGTCAGAAGGTGATCTTATCATTAAGCTATGGGGACCTATGATCGAACATATGTTTTTGGGATGACGAGTTCGGCCTCATTGGCACTACGTTATATTGATGTTACAATGGGAAATTATGCTAACACTATGCTTTAGGGGGGATACTGTCCCAACGTGGTATCGAAAGAATCCAGCCATTTGCATGGGCAAGCCCAAGATGGACTTACGCTTGATCTGCTTCAAAACAAATGGTGACGAAGAGGACTTGGGTTCGGGAGAAGTTGGACGACATGTGAAAAGATCCAAATACTACCACGACAAGACCAAACTCGCCATCACGGCAAAGGCTCAGTTGAACAACTTGATCAAGACGTACCATCTCAACACCGAACAAGCTTGCAAGTTGAAAATCTGCACTATTCAATTACTCGGTTAGTACGCCACAAAAATAATGGTACATCCTTTGTACTAAGACCTTGATGATCCCATATTAGAAACCCAAGGTGAAATTTACGTTTTACGCTTGTGTGCAAATGGCACGTACATATACAACATAATCGCCGACATACAGCTGCCGCTATCAACCTCAAAAATGTATAAGGATACCAAAGACTTAATTGCTGGATTGGCACATTTGCAGGTACATAGACAGCGGGCTGGTATATTTATCTATTCAGGATGACCAACTCTTTTGTTTAGCAAATATGCGATGACTTGTGTAGCACAATGATGGATTTTCAAAGGGGCCTGACCATGACCAAAATACGATCCACACCTTTCCCCAAAAAAAATCAGCATTACACTCCATGGATCCGAGATGTCATTGGCAACTTTGACGAGGACGAGGAAAATACTAGGTAAGATACCATTGAGATCAATAGCATGTGTGTGGCTTCATCACTGAAAGACATGTTCCCATTCTTAAAAGTGTCACCTAAACGACAATCAATTGTGGAGGAAGCCGAGGTACAAGGATAAAGGCATTGCAGCTTTCATGGATACATATTTTTCTGTTTAGTGTAGTGGAATCAATCTTAATCATGTTGAATAAAGTTTATTGTACATATAGGATATGAAGCTTTTCGAAGTGCAGGTGTTGCAAAATAACATCTTGTAGCATTCTCTCAAGCGTACACCATAAAGGCATCAGTGATAGGTCTAGCTAACTGCCGTTTCATCAAACAGCCACTTGAGTAATGCCCCCGCCGAACAAAGTGATGAGATGGCTGTAACGTGTGGGTACCGCTATGCTCGCAAGCCAACATAGCCGCCTTCTAGACCATGCGTCCGCTAAGCTCATGCCCGGAAGCACCCACAGCCATCGTTGAAGGTATTCAGTACTGGTAGCCATGGTTACGTCTGAAAGTTGGTTTCGTCTGAAAGTTGCGCAGGTGTTTCGGAGTTATCCAGTTGCACTGAAGTAGTTTTGAAAAGCGGATGTCATGTGTTTTGACGGTTGTTGCTGGTGACCCTTCTATACACGCCTCTCTCACACAAACTCTTATACACACAATCACACACACATTCCACGCAACAAGTGAGTTCCCTTATTAATTGTCAAAACGTATACTTATCATAATGCCTACAATAAAGCCGTATCTATGTATAAAAGGCAAATGGCTGTATATACATGCGTACACCATTTTAATGCAAGCATCGTAAATATCATATGATTGCTGATTACTGTACCCAACCATTCTTTCAACAAAGGCGTAATGTGATCCATGCCGTAAAACGTATTTTATCCTCAATTTAAACATCAATAACTCTGCTAAGCTTTTGAATTCTATTCAACAAAAGATCGCCTTGCTTGATGACGGTTTGATATTGTGCGTTCTTTGCATCTGGTCGATTGGTCTCAATGACACCGTTCACTCGGTCGATAACGCAGTTCAGTCGGCCGGCGGCAATGAATTTATAAAGGTCACTAGTCAAAGCTAATGTTAGTATCTTTGGAATATCATGTATTTTCTCATAGGCTGTACCGGTCAATGTATTCCTCAGTGACACCAAATGCCTGTGCCATGCTTGCCATCGTTAAGGATCGGTAGCTCTCCAAGAGTTGAGCATAGGCGACAATGCGCATCTCACGCACATAGTAACGGACGTGAGGGTACAAGTATCGTGATTTACGCAAATGTGTTTGCTCGATGTTTGCTACAGACCAAAGATATCAATGAGTATTTCTCCAAGATCGTATATCCAACAATGCTTCTACCCACCAAGAGCACGGAAGAATTGGGCGTAATTGCAGTTGTACAAGCTCGTCATGTAATCTTCAAGGTATGGGATATCTGAAATCACTTCAAGAATCTCTGGAGAATCAAGCACCTAAAAACATGCTCATTCATAAGTTTCAACTATATCGCAGAATCCTTCTGTCTTACCTTCTTTTTGATATCGACACGTTGCATGCTGATCACGCTGGTGAGCACGGCGTACTTTACGAAATCTTGGTACGACATCATTTCAGTGCTGGTGAATGTGCTCAAAGTATCAATGAATTGGCGTGCTGCACCCTTGAAATCACGGATAGACATCAGATAGACACCTTCATAGGCCTTCAAACGATTGCGACGATCCCAATCACCACCTTGTTCCACGAGTTCCTTGAGCTTGTCAATATTCGATCGCACCATGACATTGTCGTCGTAAAAGAATCCGATACGAACAAGCGCAAACACAATGTCGATACGTGTGCCGGGTGTTATTGATTTGGTCAAAAGATCGTTGTACTTTTCCAGTGCGTTCTCCTAAACGAAGGGTAGGGGGTTAGATAGGATAAGGTAAAGAGACGAAAAGTGGTATATATACCTTGTCACCAATCATTGCATAGTAGTCAGCTTTACCGAGCAATGCTTCATTCACCTCAGTTTCACCCATGTTTTGTTCAGCATCCTGAGCCTTATCATCGAATCGTTGAAGCTCTTCTTTGTTGGCGGCTTCCATACGTGCATAAAGCGTTGAATCGAATGGGATTTTGAGTGCCTCCGTTAGATATTTGTAGAAAGGTGCCATATCTACAAGCAACGTAGTACGTTTAGGTTGTTGTTCTTTTCATATTCTCCTCGTGTCGATTTACTTTTGGCTTCGATTTCTCGTAGCAGTTGTTGTTTTGCGTCATCCCTTTGGTCTTCAGGGCCATATTGAGCGATAAATCGGTGATGCTACAAGTGTGTGTGAGCGATTAAGCAAGAGACGTGCGACGTTTACAATGGCAGTAACTCACAGCAAGGGAGACATCAGGGATCTTGGGGACTTCGTTTTCACTTGTTGAGGATGGCATATTAAGTTGTAGAAAGAAGAAGAAGGAGGAGTTTGGTTCAACGCGTTTGTACACGCAATCAATCTTGTGGGCCCAAATCCCCGTTCCGCTCTCGTCACCTAGCAGCAGCAGCAGTTGACAACTTTTTGGTTGTGTCTTGTGTGTGTCCATACCATTCCTCTCCCTCCCTCCCTCCACACCCATTCGAGTGTATTGTATCCTCCTATATTCTTCCCATGATTGTAATAAAGTACTATTATTGCAATTGACTTTGTTGTTCATGTTCACCAGCAGTAGTCAATGACAGCTTCTGCTAAACCATTCCTATCAACGATAATATTCGATTCAAGAGACTTTATCTATATTTTCAAAGGACTTAATCTTATCCTAGCGAGCTATACATATGTACTATGATAATACATGAATGAGAGAGTTTGTCATTTGACTGACGAGGACCGACACACCCATTTACGGAAATCTGAGTTGGGTGAGTGCATCAATCCATTTTGCTTCTTACGCGTCTTCCACCAAACCAACATGGCTAATCGCGACGAGCTCACTCAACAATTTATCAACACAACGGGTAGCACCTCAGAACAAGCCCAATTCTTCCTGGAAATGGCTGGGTGGGATGTCAAGGTATACAAAAAACTAGCCCCATCCACTTGTGCATCTCTTCTCATTTTATGTTTATATAGGTAGCTATCGACCAGTTTTACGAATTCGGCAACCAAGACAACTCGCCAGCTGCAGGAAACGACACTACTACCGGCGATTTGACTGGATCCAGCAGCAATGCACCCGCTAGTTCTACGCTTGCTCCACCTACAACGTCCAAATCCTCCTCCTCCTCCTCTGCTGGTAGAAGCAAGTAAGATACACACATATCATGCATACAATCATCCTTGCTTACAAATCTGTATAGGGTGCGTACATTGAGCGACTTGGGTGATGGAGATCACGATGAAGAATCCGACGATGATCGACATCAGAACTTTTTTGCTGGTGGTGAAAGATCGTATGTAGCAGTATAAGGGAATATAAGGTGATAGCTTCCTTCTCATACTATGTGTTCTATTATTAGTGGTATGGTAGTGCAAGGTCCCAACAAGCAAAATGATGTGGTGAATCAAATCCTGAAGAAGGCAGCAGAGTAAGTGCATGGATTTGGATATGACGCATGAATGAGATATTAAGATTGGGATCGTAGGGGAGGTGCTGCACCTGAAGAAGCTGATGTCGGAGGATCATCCAAACCAAAGTACTTCAAGGGAACAGGATATAAGCTTGGTAGTGAAGAGGATCCATCCGAGGTCATTGCCACTGATCAACCTGATGAAAGTGAAACTGAATTGGAACCGGTATGCAATCTACAAAGCACACTATTACGTCTGGTCAACATCACTTACATTCATTCATCAGGTGACTCGATATTTGACCTTCTGGCGCAATGGTTTCAGTGTAGACGATGGCCCACTATTCCGATATGATGATCCTGCAAATCAAACGATGCTTGCTGCTATCAACAGCGGGTAAGTTATCTAGCCGAAATGTGTATATCCTATTCCTAATGATGTATTATTATGTAGACGTGCACCTTTGTCATTGCTCAATGTACGCCATGGTCAACCCGTTGATGTTCGTGTCGCTCGCAAACAAGATGAGGATTATGTACCACCTCCAAAGGCTCCACCTAAACCATTTGAAGGCGCTGGTCATCGTCTCGGCAGCCCCGTACCTTTATCTGAATCATCCCGATCATCTACTCCAGGCACATTCCCTGCTTCATCTTCCTCTACAGCTTCGACAGAACAACCTGTAACAGTGGATGAGTCTCAGCCAACAACGCAGTTACAAATCCGTCTCGGTGATGGTTCCAGGTACGATTGAAACAATATGGCTTATATATATACATGCTCTGATACTGATTTTCCACTACTTAGATTGGTGGCCAAATTTAATCAGACACACACGATTGGAGATATTAGACGTTATATTGATGCGTAAGTATGGGTATCGGATACATGTATCTCCCAGCTTGCTAATATTGCTTTTCCATTTCATCAGGAATCGACCCAGCGACAGATCATACATATTGCAGACATCATTCCCTGTAAAAGAGCTTACTGATTCGGAAGCAACTTTGAAGGACTCCGGGTTATTGAATTCTGTCGTTCTCCAGCGTTATCAATAGCTTAGTGGATTAAATCTGTTTCGAGGATATAAACTTGCGAAATCATGAAAATATTCTTCATTTTGTATTTGAAGGGGAGGGTGGTTGAGATAGTGGTATGACATCGAAAGAATGGCAGGTGGTTATGCTAGAGCTCCATCAACTCTATCCTCTAAATTGTAGTATATCCACCACCATCCTTAAGCAGAACAGCACCCTACGTAGGTTGTAGTGATAGGGAAACCCTCACACTTTGTGTATTGAAGGTGCTACCGATCTCCGTAAATCCACATTCCAATAAGGTTGCCATAGTTTCTTTGACACTTCGTCTATCGAGATCATTTTCGGAATCTGAGTTGCATGAGCGGTGTTGTGTGTTAGATGCATCCGAACGCTCTTATGACACCTATTATGCATCAGTACCCTGTTACTGTAAAGATGAGTGCTCATAATCGGGTGGTGTACCTCGACTCGAATAACAACAAGACACTCAATACTTATGTCATCAAGTTATGCGGTATCCTGGATACCAGAATGATTTGACATTGATCCATAATAAATAGCCCATGTAGGTGTTATTTCATTGAGTTACTATTGCATGGTATCACATAACGTGTCCCGATTGAATCAGTACATCCCGTCAAACTAAAACGGCTAGCAAAAGGTGCAATATAGGCGTCTACTTCCATCCAAAGCTGGACCTAACTACTGACGTGCATATGAGCATCGGACAAATTTCGATCAATGGGGGGATGGATTGCTTTTATTACTACCTACGACTACTATTACTACCATTACTACTACTACTACCACTATTATGCATAACCTGTCAGCGAATCGCCAAATAAAAATTGGTCTCTCTATTGGTAATGTGTTCAATGGTATCAATCGACTAGCGAAACTCATGGACAATGGACGCATAGCGAATTCTTGGAATCATCGGCTACACGCAGGGAAGATCTTGTCGGCATTGGCAAGGCAAGATTTCAACGAGTTACGGCGACTGGCCCAAGCCCCAGGTGGTTTCCTTCTAGATAGTATTCGCCAGCGTGTATGGTAGGGAACAAGTCTATCCATATGGGGTGTTTGATATTCACAGTAGCATCTAGGCCTGTCTTACTGCACACGCAATATGGCTGTTACTTGAACGAAAAAGGAAGCGGCAAGTGTGATTATTGGCTCTCTGGATTACTGCTCTGTAGCTTATACCGTGTACACAGAGGAAGATTTGGCGGATCCACATCAAATCGCCAAAGATATTGAACGTTCGTTTTATTATTATCCGCAAGGTATGTGTCTATGTGCGCGCTTGGTATGGTACAAGGAGGGGAGATTGTTGGATTAACCTACATACATCAAGCAGGCATTTCATCAGCACAGAAAGCTCGGAAACAAAAAGAACTCCATGATTTGATCATTGAAATATTATGGCGAAATCCACGGCTCAAATACTATCAGGCAAGACCATGAAGCATTCAATGATGGAGAAAACGGGGATTCTGATTGATTTCTATTAGGGATTCCATGACATTTGCAGCTGTTTTCTACTCGTCCTCGGAAAGAAAGATGCTATTCCTGCTGCTGAGAACACGGCATTATTTTACTTGAGATATCCTTTTTCCCAAATTGTAATATGTCACCAAAGAGTACGAGTATCAAATGTTCCTTAACATATTGGTCACCCATACACAGATGCGATGCTCGACTCCTTTGATCCAGTTTCAAAACAGCTGCACTTGATGAGCTCTATAATCGAGTTTGAGGACGCCGAATTGTCATTATTTCTAAATCGGTAAGATACACATGGTGGGGTGAAATGGCATGGCTGATCCAACTTTTTTCTTTTTAGATGTCATGTTATGCCTTACTATGCGCTCAGCTGGATTCTGACGTGGTACAGCCATGACTTTGTACGGTTTGACAAGGTTGCAAGACTTTTTGATCTTTTCATTGCCAGTCCCCCCTTGATGCCAGTGTATTGTGCAAGTGCTGTAAGTTTTTGGCTTATATATATATCACCGGATATTGAAGAAGATCCCACTATGATTACCTCTAGGTTATCCTTTTACGGCGTTCCGAGATTCTTGCATCAGAACCAGATCTACTGCATTCAGTTATTCGTCATATACCCCAAGATATAGATATTGAACGTGTCATACAACTGGCTCTACAACTTGCAAATCGCTATCCTGCTTTAAATCTCCAAAAGCGAACCGGGATATGGCTTCACGATGGGTATGTTTACAACTCACTTTGCTCTATTACTATAAAATGATTTAACGAGTCGTCATGTCGATATAGATCTCCGGTGAATACATGGGACCTTGAGTGGAAAAATCTTAGTTGGAATGATGTACCCGATACCATCCAGGCGGATCGATATTTGAGCGTGCCAATACTTAAGGAGCAATGGGACGATGAATAAACTTACATAATATGATATCACACATTTTTATCAAAACAAGAATGTAAAGATATTACAATACAAGTATAAAATGAAAAAGAGGATGAGTTTTACTGTACTCGGTTGTTTTCAACCAATTGGTTTTTGTTGGGTCGTATCATACATTCTAATGATCTTGCGTTGATCGGTGTCACTTTGAGAGAAAGCATATCCTCGCGACTGTTTAAGACGCTGAATCTTTCGCACTTTGTTCACCGCCTGTCGGAAACGGTCCATTCGTGGACGATAATCGGGAAGATTGAGCTTTTGTATTTCTTGCACATAATGATAGCTCCGAGTACGATACAATCGCTTGTAGCTAAAGAAGAAGAAGAAGTTAGTGTCATCTATATGCACCAATCTCTACTTTTTAGACTTACTATTTCCACAGATAATCACGAAGATTGCATATCAAAGGCACGATGATCAAGAATAACCAGTAATTTACGTTGCCAAAGAGTTCAGGAACGATGCCCACGTATTCATTAAAGAGATCCCAAGGCACCAGTGGTCCGACGTATGCGACAAATGGCATATACACAAACCAAATCAAGAAGGAACCTAGAAATGCAATCACAGCATACTTGGTCCACATGCTATAGGATTACAAGTGGTGCATGTGAGGGACCTATTTCATCATTTCCCATCACCAACCTTGCCCAACTTACTCTGTGATAAGAGCACCCTTATACAAGATGGTGGCGAGCGTGGCGCTGAATATGGTGGTGCCGACCCACCATTGGCCACCAACCCATCCGTTTTGAAACTTGGCATCGTCCATAAATGCTGCCATGCCTAATAAATACAGTAGCTATTGTAGTGCGCTTGTCAATAAAAAGGGGAAATCAATTTCCATGAGATTATGAGTGTATGTACGTACAGCGGAGTGATAGATGGCGTTGATGATCCATCCCCAAAATCGTTTTTGATTGAAGAATTCATTACGCTGGCCCAACATGTACATTTGAGGATATTTGTCAAGAAGGCGTGCTGCTGCAAATTGATCAAAGATACCAATCACCATTGGAGGTAAAATCGTAAAAATCACGTTGAAACAAGACATTGTCCATGACTCATACAATGTCTGCCCTGAAAAGCCGTTAAAGATGGCGTACTAATAATAATAATATGAGCTTTTTTCATTCCAGGTCAGTCGTCCTGCATATAAACTTACCCAGAATTGTGTCAGGTATAATGCAACGTTTTTATAAAAGTAGTAGAAAATCATTTTGCTTAGACGTTGATATGCCCAGGCACCATGCACCAACAGCAACTTGCGTAAGAATCGGAATTGTGCGATGCTGAAATCAGCGCTTCGTGCTGCTTGAAGACCTTCCACACCACTAATACCCACACCAACATGGGCAGCTTGGATCATGGATACGTCGTTGGCACCATCCCCAATAGCGAGTAGAATTGATTTTGAGAACTTTTTCACCAACTTGACAACCAGCGCTTTCTGCAGTGGAGATACCCGGCAGCAAATAACAGCTTTACATTTGATAGCAAGCTCATAAAACGTACGCTCCAAATCCTTCTCAAGAGCAAATGTCAAAGACTTGCCTTCAATAACCAAAGCAAGCGGCTGTAACGTTTAGGATGTTAGTATCAGCATCACGGGATCTCACCCACTTGGCACTTACTTCAGCTCCATTTTCTTCCTGTTGCTGAGCATCGGCCAGCTTGGACGTTAAAAAGTCTCGAGTAGCTTCTTGGCTATCCACATTGCAGACAATGAGATCCATCTCATCCGTCAATAATTTGCAGCTATAGCCAATGTTGATAGCTGTCTCTTGACGATCCCCGGTAAGTACCCAGATCTTGATATTGGCTTCATGCAAGGTATGAATCGTATCAGGAACGCCATCCTGGAGCTTATCTTCAATGGCTGTTGCACCGAGCAAAAACATTTCCTTTTCAATAATCTCGGCCGCCTTATCAAGTTCCTCAGCACGATTGACCAATGTTGTAGCTGCCTTGTCGTAAATCTGTGCCCATTTTGCGTATTCTTCTTCAGAAATATCACGCATTGCGTAGCATAGCGTTCTCAAGCCTTCAGATGCAAAGTTCTATTCTCGGGAAGAAGAAGTAAGTTATATAATCATATATCCACTTTTAATGACAACCTACCTCCAAATGGGACAAAGTACTATCAACGAAAATATTGTTCCTGTCCAAACGCTCGAGAATCACTGTATCAGCACCTTTGCAATACAGCTTCACTTTGCCATTGGGGTCACGAACAATCACTGACATGCGCTTCCTCGTCGAGTTGAATTCGCAAACATTCAAGATTTGGTATTCGACATCCTGAGTTTTAACTTTGCAGTTGATGGAATGAGGCCGTCTTGCATAAAAATTGTAACCAAAGACATCCTTGGCTCCTTGAACGAGCGCTCCTTCATCAGGGGATGATGCTTGATAGACGACTTGCCCCGTCTCTTGGTTCACTTCAGGAATAACCGTATGACAGGTCATGAGCGCGGATAAGAATTCATGGATCACGTTGGCATGGATAGACGTATGCAAATGCTCTTCCAGCTGTTGAAAAGAGTACTGTGCTTGAGAGTCATCGTCGGATTGTGGTTTTCGATCAGCGTCAGGGTGAGTGGAATAAGATAAACCAGCAATTGAACACTCTCGAAATTCCATTTGGTTGCATGTCAATGTGCCGGTCTTGTCAGAAAAGATATACTCGACTTGTCCAAGCTCTTCGATCAATCCACTGCTTCTTGCTACTGCTGGCATGTCTGTCGTACTGTAATACATATCCAAGTCGCTGCCGATCAATGTAGCTTGTACAACCTTTACAATCTCCATGGTCACCATTAAACTATATACATATGCCTTCATGAGTCAAAGAGAACCCCAATCAATTGTTCCCTTTACATACCTGATGGGTATAAAGCTATTAAACAAGATCATGAATGTCAGAATGTTGAATCCAAATTCTCGGGCTCGCTCACCCGCTGCGAGTGCTAGATAACCCAATTGGTCAAAGTCACGCATCTATAATAGAAGCTTCATCATTAGCATATCCATGCAACAAGACCAAGCCATTTCCAAATTACCGATAGAGCCAAATAACCCACTGAACACATGATACTCATGATGACGAGCATGGTGAACAGGTACCAAATGTTGCGATTGGTAATACGTGTAACATTGGATGCTTTGGTGGGCTTTTTGCTACAATGGTATCAGAGCCATGTTATTACAATATGATCCTTGAGTGCAAAAGAAAGAGGGAAAAGTACCTTGAATTGAGCATTAGCTTGGTTTCATGACCGGTGAATACGACAACAGCATAAACCCAACTTGTGTTCCTTAGTTGTGCACCTCGTAAAAGCATTTGTCCGGGATCAAGAGGCAAGTTTTTTGTTGTCCCATTGTTGAGCTCAAGTGTCAATGTTCCATCGTACGTGTAGAGTCGATTATTGGGTTGCTCAGATTTGATCACGCCCTGCATGGATGCGACTTGGTGGGGTGATACAAAATGTGCAGTCTCAGGCAGCGCTTGCTTGATCTTGAGATTGACCTCGCTTAAAAACAAGAGCTTGTAAATCCTATTTCAACATGTGCATGTAGTTGAACTTACCCGTCCAAATTACTGGTTTCAATATAGCATAATCCTTCAGGTTCCGAGCTGCTGAGCAGAATAAGATCGGCAGGAAAAAACTCTGATGCCTCGATACGACACACGTCGCCAACCTTGATATCACGCCAGCTTTTCACCACAAATTCATTTCCTTCCAGAACTTTGCATTTCCTAGCATTGAGCTCACGGTCTGACCGATGCACACCCTAGATATCATCCCTCACACCTTTGGTCAGCCAAACAGCATAATAAGGTAGTAGTAACATTGTGGTACATACATAATCTTCAATCACCTCTTTTATAGCTGTGATTACAAGGACAATGATAAGAGGAACAAGTGTGGTATATCGTGAAGTAGGTGAAACGTCAGGAATTTGCTGTGTTAAGCAGGATCAAATGTCAGCAACAAGATGAATAGCGATGATGATGGACATACCTGTATGCATGAAATAAATAAGAAAAACAAGTTGGCAGCTTTGCTGAATTCAACGTATAAGAAAATGGGTAGAAATGTGATGATGTTGTATTTTGCTGTAGATACACGATTGCCGATGAACTTTTCTTGGCTGTTACGTTCTGGATTATTCATATAAATCAAGCGTGGTGATTGATCAGTCGTCGTCTTTCGTCCCATTAAAGTATTGCGTATCCTGGAAACCAAGCTGCTGCTGCCTCCTGACTTTTTACTTCTTTGTCGCCTTTGTCGTTGTTGATCATGCGATTGTTGTTGTAGTGGTTGTTGTTCCTTGTCTGAATAACATATCCGGCCATCTGCCGATTCGTTATCGCTGTTTGAAACGTGTAGCGGTTGACCCAGTGATGCAAACGAATCATGAGGCATGAACGACGGCATTTGAGACGAATGTGGGTGATCTAGTAATTCAAGCTGATCTTCTTCTTGACTGATTCCACCATCACCTTTATCATATACAAAAATAATGCCATCATCATCCATAAGTCATTTTTGACCACTGACGAAATCATTCATATCACCAACAACATACCATGACGAGGATTCATACTACTCAAATCAAGATTATAAGCACCGTTATCTCTGTTCCAGTTGGACATGCGTATTCTGTTATGGATTGTTGGTTGCGTTTTCTCTCAAGCAGTGATAGTGTGTGTCCAGTGAAGAGATGAGTTTTCAATGAGCTGCAACTGCCACAAGGACAAAGTCGACGAAAATGGAGTGCGTGGACGCGGTAAATGAGGTAGCGAGAAAAAAAGGAGAGAGTTCCTGTAATCTGCTGTTGTCGTAATCTCGGTTTTAGGAACACGAAAGTAAAGTGGGAAGCAAGAGAAAAAACATGCAACACGACTTGCCTAGACCTGTGGCTATTTAACTGTGGCACTTCCAGAATAGGTTGCTTTTTCTGGGATATAAGAATCGACATATTCATTCACCCTCCCAACAATATGGGCTGACAAGTACAACAGCTCTTTTTATTCAAGACAACCCTGACCCCCTTGAGAGCAGTAGGATGTAATCCAAATGCCCTGTGATTGCTATATTCTATCACCCGTGTGATACACTTTTCATCATTCAATTACGCTAGTCTAATGAGATTATTTAAGCGGATCGGATCAGTGGCGCAATTACTCACAAACGCCAAGCCTGCTGGATCATGTGATTTTCGCAACTTGAATACCCAACCATAAATATCCTCCCTTCAATGCATAACGTTGATTGCTGGTTTGTACATATGTTATTATATCAAAAGTCTTTTTTTCAAACTATGCTCCTGGTTCAACAGGTGTTTTCGTGGGAGTGGAAGGGTGTTCGGGTCGAGGGGAAGATGATGATGGTATGGTTGATGATGGAGGTGTGCTAGATGTTGTTTGACGCTGCATGTCCGGTGATGCAGGAGGCTTTTCATCACCGTTGGATGCTTTTGCTTTGCCTTCCAATAAAGCTTTGGCTTCATTCTGTGCTTGATTCTTGTTCTCAATGTTGCGATGCCATCCTTTATCTGATTCCAGCCATGAAGCCCATTGTTTTTGTCGTTGTTCAATGGTAGATGCGTCTGTTCGTCGCTGCTTTCGTTTACGGATAAAGGCATCCTCGGTGTCGATGATATAAAACATGTGATACGATTCTTTGCTGATCTTGTACTGCATTCCCGGATACACATAGGCATCATTGTCTTCTCGCTCACGTTTTCCATTAATGTTTCTATGTATCAAAATCGTTTGGTTAGCTTTTTTTCCCCTTCCTTCACTTGTCATGGTCTTTTTGCTTGCCTTTTTAAGAATTGTTTCCTTAGCGCAGAGGGATCCAATCCAGCTGTAGGTACATTAAAGTCGGCAAAGTCCACGACATACGAGTTGTATGCAATGCGTGCATCCGTCTCCAATGCATAATCCTCTTCATCCAATAACTGGATTGTCAATATCCGAGTTGTGGGATCCTATTCACACACAGCAATATTAGCCATTGCCACCGGAAGTGAATCATCATCAATACTTACAAAAGTGAAGCCGTAAATGTTTTCTTCGAGACCAATGATGTCTTTCTCAGCTCTTGACTTGTATTCAGCTAGTTCCTGGGCAGTATGCTCTTGATTGGTGTTCCTGAACTTTTGGAAAGCCTCTACCAAACCCCGAGACTGGTCATCTGTAATGATTTGTCGTACCTGCAAAAATGCATTGGTTATTACTTGCAAACGCATACAAAAACAATGCAAACACCTACGTGGCGGACGAGAAGCATCACCAACTTGTCAATCGTAAAGATCATGTAGCCCTTTGTTCCAAACATATAGCGTGCGCATTCTTCAAGCGTGGTTTGGTCAACGGAGCCATCGAAAAATATATCCACCAAGTCCAACAATGCATAATAGTATCCATGACTGAAATCCATCTCCACCCCTTATACGACCGAGTTAGTATGTTGCTGTGTTCCAACCGTAAACAAAAGCCATACTTACCATGTAACGTGACATTATTTGAATTGACATCCACTGCTGCCTTGTATTCCTTCTTCGTCTTTAGTGGGTGTTTGCGATAAGCAGCATCGATTTGTTTTAAACGCAACAAGCGAGAATACGCAAGCTATCAAACATGATTGGGATAAGTTTGTATAGCTGGCAAACAGAAAGGGAGGACACACAAACATACCTGGAATAATCGCAAAAAGCAATACAAGTTGTCGTTGCCGAAAAGCGTTATAGTAGATATCTTGTCTGTTTCCATGGATTGGGTGTTCTCCTTAGCATCCGATTCACCCTGTGCTGTGTCTTTTGCATCCTTTTCTTGCATCTCCGTATCCTGTGATGTTTGGTGATCATCATTTGAATCAGGTTGGTTTGATGGCGAAGGGAGTTGCCTTGAATCGGCGTCACCGTCGTTGGTTGGGGCAACAGCATCATCAGCCTCGGCCATAATGGTATCCTCGCCTTCATCTTCAAGATCAGGCCATTCCGGTAGTTTCTCATCAGGGAGGACGTCATTAAGGTCGAATAAAAGCGGTATCAGGTTCTCAATAAACGTCCTCACGCTATCACATTCATGCTGATTGTAGACTTCTTGTCGCTCCAAAAATGAGAAAATAAGGCGCGTAACATCCTTAAAGGTGTGCTGATCTCGGAATGTAAATGACAGCTGAGGTGGTAATCGATTCGCACCGTCTTGAACAACAACCGACTTTCCCTTTGAGAAATGACGTATCTCCGGTTGTGAATTACGGATGTTCTCGATTTCTGATAAAAGGCTTTGGCTGGACATTGTCTTTTTGTCACCGTTCTTGAATGTAACACCTTGGTGATCAAGAGCCTTGTAATAATTACGATTCTCGACTTCACGCCAGATCTTGTTCCATTCTCGCTATATAAGATATACACATATCAATATAACCCATTACGTGATATATACTTGCATGCAACAATTACCTGAGCACGTTTCCATTCTTCATCCTTCTGCTTGAGACGTTTGAGGAGAATTGGAACAGTAGCAACAGGATTGCTGTGGACCAATTCAATGATATCCATGCCACGTTCCTTTCCATAGATCTTTTTGATGATATGTTGGTAGATAGCTTTGGATGGTCCACCTAAGCCAGGGGGCAAACGAAAAGCTGACTTCTCTTCGAGATTCATGACTGAGATCTTTTTTGAGATGGGTTCGAGTAATGCAATGGTGTTCAAGTTGGCTTCAATGCTTAGATCATAATCGTATCTACATATTCATCCAAGAATAAGCATTTCTATTCAGGCCCACAAAATATTGTTTTCTTACCTTTCTTCTTCCACGCGATGCAGTGCCTCTTCAAAATGATTCTTCTTTGATGCCACAAACTCAGTATCTTCACTGGCCCAACGTGGATGCGACACGAATTGATCATTGAGCACCTCATTGCATAACGCATCTCGACCTGAACATACGCCACCACGCCACTAGGAGGATATATAAAAACAATCATAAGTTGTCTTGATAGCAAAGGGCTAAATCAGAATACTTACCTCTTTAGGTACACGTCTGTAGCTGGGACCATAAGATTCGCATCGACTGAGATCCAGCTTATCCTTGGAACGCGGCTCGTTATCCACAATCTCCTCCTTTTCATTATAACCAACAAGGGATTTGAACCACTCAAAGAGCTCACGATTGCCACCGATAAAGCTTTCGACGCGTGTCACCAAGAGATGTTGATCAAGGATTTGTTGACTGAAGAGATTGAGTAGCTTCAAGAATGATCGATACGTCGCCTTATTGCCGATATACTTTTTGACGCGATCGAAAAATTCCGCTTCTTCCGCCGATACAGTCGCTTGTGCAGGTTGCCAATCATCCACATCTTCTCCCATATCCACTGGAGCTGAACGTACATCTGACACTTGTATGTCCTTTTTACTCAGCTGTGTGTGTAAAAACCATCTTGTCAGCTGAATGCTATCCTCTCCTATCCATGATCCAACCCTACCTTGGATAAACCTGCGGTTGACGTTCCACTCATACGTTTCTTACGTGCTGACTCTCCAAGACCGGGTGTCAAAAGTGATCCACGTTTGCCTTTGGTTGTACTTGTCAACATTTATGTATTCTCCCCTTGTTCCTCTCATTCACTTACCCATATACGCAGTCGTTCCAAATAATGCTTTCATCGATTCACTTGCATCAGCGCCCGATGCTTCAGGTAGGAATTGCTTAAACTCGTCCAACAAATCTTGTGCACCATTAAAAAGGGTTTGCACTTGAGCGTACACTTCTTGTATGGGTCGCTGATCTTTCTGATAGGTCTGCAAAATCTCCAAAAACTGCTTATACGTATCGGGCTCAGATGAGAATCGATTCTACAAAGCAGATGATCAGTAAAAGTACATGCATGCCTTTTTGCATTGCCATATATACCTTGATCTTATTCACGTAGTTGATAGCATGGTTGAATTCCACAGGTGTACGACGTGTATGAGGATCTTCTTGGTGTCTTGTTTGATGGTGATAGGGGATGGAAGGATGAGACATCATCGAGACAGGTTCTTGGGAACCATAACCAGGGCCAGTTGGACGACGATAATGCTGATAATAGCCGGTGGTGGAATTGGATGAAAGCATCAATGGCTCACCATCGGTCGTTGCTGTTGTTCCAGAAGGTGTTGTCACTTTGATCACATTGCGAGAACGTTCATCCACAGAGCATTCAATCTTATATCCTGGTGGCAAGAAAGTGTTGAATCCTGAAATCAATGCTGGATGACCTTGGAACAAGGTGGATACTCGTTCGATTACACCTGGGGTATCGATCCTAAAGATGAAGAATGCGTGAATAACGTAATCTTTTCAGGGTTTGTAGGCATATACATACGATTGGCTCTTGAAATCCTTCATAATATCCAAAAACTGATTATAGATTTCTGGTCTATCAGCAAATTGAATCTTGACTTGGTCCAAATACGTCAGTGCGTCCTTGACATTGAGTGGTCGATAGCCATTTGCTTCAGATGTCGTAGCAACAGGTTGTTTGGAAGACGATGGTGATGATGTTGATACAGGCTCAGATTGGCCGCTTAGTGTGGGCTGTTCTTGTTGCTGTTGTTGATTGGGTGTAGATACGGGTGCTGCAGTAGTTGCTTGAGGCCATGATTGCGTATCCTTGGTTGCATTAGGCTCTGTCTGTTGTGTAGATGTCGGCTGAGAAGAAGACGACTGAGTAGGAGGTTGTTGCGCAGGTGTAGAATCTTGATGTTGAATAGGTTTACTAGTAATTCCTGGGGATGATGATGATGAGGGCTGTTGAGTCGATGACTTGGATTCATCTCCAACCATTGCCTGGATTGGGGGCACAGATGATATCGTCGTCGTCGTCGTTGCTGTTGTTGTTGCCGCTGTTGTTGCTGTTGAACTAGACGGAACTTGATCAGGGGTTGCTGCTGTATTCTTCTCAATCGATGACGGTTGCTGTTGCTGTGAATCTGCATCTTTTATATCTGTTGTGCTTTGTGAAGGTGCATTGTCCACATTCATAGGCATAGCTGGTGCAACTGTATCAGTCTCTGTAGACTTGGTGCTGCTTTGTGGTTGTGCTTCCGTGTTTTCCTGCTCGTTTGTATCCATTCTAGGACTTTGATACGATTAGTTCTATGATACTCCTTGGTAGCCTTGGTTATCATTGCTGTTTACCTTGTTGTTGCTTCTGTTGTTGGCAAGGCGGAAGCTGATGGCTCGTCTGACATTGGAACGAACAAACGAATGCAGATTTATGACAAGTAGTGCGTGTTGGTGATTAACCAAATGAGAGTAAAGAGAGATGAAGCACCGTACTCCAATGTGAATAGAGATAATCGGGCAACTGCAGGAGGAACCGAGACGCGTATCGTCAAAGTGGTGCTCTCAAAAGCTGTTGCTTGCAACCTCTTTTTGAAATCAGCCAATGTCCGATATCTCAGCCAGGATTACCGTGACGTCTTGTATCCATGATCCTCCTTCCGTCGTGTCACGTGCACACACATGCTGTATTTCTTCACACCCCCTTTCCCTCCCAACCGAAGGATTATTGATTGAGACAAAATCTCCAACACATTTAATGGCGCATATTGGTAATCGAATGTAGTCAAACACTTGCATAATGTAATTATATGCATCCCTATATACACCCAACGTGGGCTAATTTGTTATATAGGCGTGTGTACCTTGGTTAGATCTTCATCATTAGGTGTTTGCGTATCTTCTTCTCAAATTCATCAACTAGGATCATTCAGCTCAAATGCATATACATCACAAAACCTCTCCTCTTCACGATCCGAATATGTACATATGCACCCATCAACAGCTTGCATCCTCATATTATGTAGTAATGCCGCAATCCAATAAGCATGTTTTTTTTATAAAATTAAAGAAGCAAGTGTGTTAAATTTTAGCAATGGGATATATTGAGGGGTGGGCGTAAAATAGATCTTCTAGCATATGCTTATGTCAAATCGATTTCCCAATGTATTTGCCACCGCTCCTTCTTGATCAATCGTTCCGAGCGTTGAACGTGAGTCGACATCTAAATACTCGAGCTTTGGCGATTGCACAATGGGTAACAAATCGGATAGGTTGGTGAGGCTCATTTTCAACCATAATGATTTGAGGTTTGGAAAACGTGTCAAACATTGCAGGTGATGTTGATGTATATCATAAAGTTTCAGGCTGTGTAAAAGTGGACAACGCTCTGCAAGCTTTTCGAGGAAATTGCGAACTGCTTCAATCCAGCAATCGGTACACTCTTGAAGGATGGGTTTCACTGTCAAGTGTTCCAAACGTGGCAACTGGGTTACGCAATCCAATGTCTTGATCGAAAAGTGAAAGGATTTTGGAATATAAAATTGACGCAGCTTGGAATCAATAGAACCATGGTACAGAGAAACTGCTCAACACCTGTAGTTGCATTGTCGCCTTTGATCTGAACATCGGCCACCTCCAAATGCGGTAGTCCTGACATGATGGTAAATACCTGGCTGAGATCATCACATCTGTGGGATGACGGAATGGAACGTGCACTGTCGTTATGGTCATGATATTGTGGGTGCCCTTTATGTAATTCAATGATCACGAGCAGAGGAGATCGTCGTATCAAACCCATGGCAAGAATCATGTCCTCATCATTGAAAATATCGTGGGTATAGCTGGTCAGGTGACTGAATGTAAGACCCCCATACATCGAATGATGATCGGTAATATTGGCGCTGGATCGATAACGAAGATGGAGTGATTGTAGGCTATGAGAGTTGCGCGTAATCGATGTAATCACGTCAACTATATGCCCATCAAGTAAGTGTTCTTCACAGCCCTGGTCAACCTTGAGTAATTGGAGGCCATCATCGCCATCATCATCTTCTTCACTGGTGGCACCTTTGTAGGTAATTCGTTGTATGAAGATGGGTCGGTGGCCACAGTCATTGTAAACGATGAATTTGAGCTTCGGGCAATTGTCTTGGACCATGGATAGAGCGGCTATATCATCACAAGGATGGAGTCCCAATACTTCCAATGAAGGGAGTCGACATGTTAAGTCATCAATATCATCCGAATCAAAAGCATACTGAAAGTGTGCGAGCTTTAATTCTCTCAACGTTGGGCAGGTCGTTGGCGCAGCATCAAACTGGCTATAGATATTGCCGCAGCTCAATGAAACAAGGTGTGGAAATGTAGTGAGAAGGTCGCCAATCGAGTAAGGCGGCAGGTCATCCCAGTCCCATTCTCCCATCATGACCTTCAAGTGTGTCAACGTTGATTGCACGGTAGCCAATGAACTCAATACTGTAGCTCTATCCTCAAGATATGATCTATTTTGCATATATGTTAATCTTTTCCTGCCACACATAACATGCGCATGTGATACGTACTCATATTGCAAGCTGAGCGATGTCAATGACGTGAAACATGCCTGTTGAAGTAAAAGGAATGCAGGGATGGCATCGTATCGGACGTGCAAGGAAGCGATTTTGGGTGCCATTCGTTTCAACACATACTCATTCTTGCCAAGGTCATCGCTGGATTCGCTCACGACTTGCAAAGCATGGATATGCTGGAGGATTGTTTCATGCCATAAATGAGACACCAAAAGGTATTCGCAAAGTTCACTCGGCTTGATTCCTTCACCAGAAGACAGCGCGTGTGCCACAACGATTCCACGAAGTTCAATAGGAAGGTTGCTGATGTAATCGATGACAACACTGCGTTTCTCATCAATTTTGGTGGGTGGGCGTTGCTGATCCATTTTGAATTAGAGAAAGAGATGCGAAACAAAAGGAAAGCGTGATGGTGTGTAAAATTATGCATACTTGGAAATCTTGTATCACCCTCATCCGACGCTGTGGATTTGATTGATATATCCACCGCATATGTGATAAGTGATCGCTGCTGACGATCTTTGTAAAGTCGTACGTTGAAGCCACTTCCAAGTGACATAAACGTGCTCGCCTCAACTAATAACACAGCAAGCGACTATGGTATGGTGATCATTTGATATGCTGTATGATGCTATGAAGTGAAATGAAAAACCTTCTATTATTCCTTTAGCACCGATTGGAGGCTCAAAAACCATTTGCGTAATAAAATGCAAGAAAGGCATGACCACAATAGGTCAACTAAAAATACGAATGATCTCAGGTGCTGAGAGGGCCCTTTTTCTAGGTTAAGACACAGGGTTCATCATGCAGCAAATAGCTGGTTTATTATTCTTGGTATATAGCTATCCTTGTTATGACAGTTTTCTCGTAAGCACTATATAAGAACACGTTACTAGTAATGAAAAAGGGCAAGTGAGGATATGGTTGGAAGGAGCATTCATTCTCATTTGCCGGGACACGTGACATTGACAACATTTGGGCTCACTCATCATGCAGCTCACCTTTGATTTTGAGTCCCAGCATCTATTGTTCCCCTCTTCTTCTGTCAACTCTTTCTTTCAAGGACCAGTATGAATCACCTTCCACGGGAGATCGTTGCCTGCATTGTTTCTGAATTGAGACCGATGGACTGCATTGAATGCTTTCAAGTCTCGCGTCATTGGCGACACATCATACCACAGGCTGCATCACAACCCTTTCAAGATATCACAGTCGACGATAATTCTTTACACGTGCTTGCTTCTATCGACCTCGTTGGCCACCATGTGAAAACAGCTAGACTCAATTTCAAGCCAATGGCTACTATGTTCAAGGTCATGGATCGACTCAAGTCATGCTCTCTATTGCAAAAGCTTGGTAGGTTGGTGGTTATATTTGAAGAGAGCGTTATGTAACTAATGATGTCAATATCCACAGAATTACGCAGTGTCAACATTGTTCAGCCGGAAGTCATGGATGCAAAGTTGAAGTCTTGCTTTAAAAAGTGGTGCCTTGATACACTCGCTCTCATCAATATCCATGCTCCCACATTGAATCTTGTCGATTATATCCTATTGGCAACCGAATACAACGTCAGCCATCTTGCTTTTTCTTGTGGCGATGAAGGAAGTCATTTCCATGTACCTATACAAGATCAAATATTGGAATGGAGCAACCTCAGCATTCTCGTTTCGCTTGTCATCGACAGTCCAGCAGACATCCATCCATCCGACATTAAAGCGTTGTTGTCTTTTGCACCCAACATTGAATATCTGGAACTGGCTACATGCTATAAGGATACTACGTTCATGTCAGCTATCCTTACATTGTGCCCAAAGATCATCCATGTCCATCTATCCATGCACTATCTTGCAAAAGATGACGAGAAGATTCATCCCAGAGATTACCTTCGATTAGCAGCATCTTTTGATCATCAAGGTTCTCCCGGTTTGCGTTATTATTGGAATCAAGTATCAGGTTTCAACCAGGCTGAGTGCGACATTATGATGAAACACCAATCGACTTTGGAGTCCGTTTGCCTTGGCCATAAACATCCTGCTTCCAGCTTCGCTCCAGATTGGGAAACGTTCAACATGCGCTTTCTATCCAACAATACGACACTCAAACACCTTGCTTTACCGTTATATCGTCCTCACATGATTGGTCCATTACAATACGAAAATGGGTATAGTTATTGGCTCAATGCATGTCAGGCACTGGAGCGCCTGGAGCTACTTTCTATATGTCATGTTTTTGGAGGATCTATGATGCATACTTTGCAGTATAAGCTACCATCACTTCGCCGCATCGACATCGAGTTCACCGAGAATGCAGTAACAACAAGCCAATTGCAATTATTAGAGGCTCTTCATCACCGTTGCAATCACACCGAGACACTCAAAGAGCTACAGCTTTTCTTTCGTGGGCATCACAACTATCCCAATACAATTGATATCATTTATACTGCCTTGACCATTCGCACGCTGGAAAGACTCACTGTGAAATGTTGCAATACTCTTCATGAGTGGGATACACTTGCATTTATCAGAAAACTTCGGACCAGTCTTCCTCGCCTTACACACCTCGGCTTGGCTTGCTTTTCCACTCTCTCTGTCAAAGTCATTCGCGCTCTTGCAACCTTGGACCGGATGGAATCGCTTGCTTTCCTATACAACGAGGATATCATCATCACCGAGGTAGAAGCTGAGGCATTGATTCGCACCATGGGCAACAATTTGAAGAAGCTCTACTTTGTCAATTGTGAATTATCGAACAGCACCAAGGCTTATATTGAATCACTTTCCCAGAACTACGCGGTCGAATGTATCATTAAGGATTAGGAATAAGCTACTCGATCCCCTTCCAAACAACCACATTTAATGCTTTGTATATTGCTTCCGTCTCCATTTACTTTACTTCTCGTATATAAAGCGCTTGCATAAACGTTCTCATATCAGTGTCCATGTGAATATTACAGATGATAAGATCCGTTCTGGATTGGAAAGAGGTAACAGCTTCTTTTATGTTCATTTTTCATGTTGAGGAGCACTGCGCTCTCTTCAAATGGTGATGGTCTCAAACACCACGTATAAGTGTAATCATTCAATTTCCTCATCATTTTAGCCCTTCAACCATTGTACAGCCACGACAATGCACTATGATCCACTGCACCAAACATGCCTTGTTCATTGAATAATGGATCGTCGTTGTCATGTATTGATAATATTGAATATAAAACTAAGTATCAACCTTATGGTGTGTCCGAGGAAACAATAACCCCGATTGTCGGTCGCATGAGGTTGCCTTGTGGCTGGGTTGGCAACCGCTGGTATCCTGGATTCCGAAGAGAGAAAGAGGATCAGTTGCCTGCTCTTATATCTTTTCCCTTATTCATCATGCCCAAGCAGGCGATTACACCCAAATCACGCTCGAAGTCCCATGCTCAATCTGCTCGAGGTCCATTGAGTAAACAAATGACAACGTCGGCAAGCAAGATCTCCAAGAGACCAAAAGGAAGCTCGAAAAGCATAAAATTGAAAAATGAAGCGTTGTCAGAGCAACTGGATGACCTTTTTGGCGAACTCACCCCTCATTTGGCTTCCAAAACACAAAAGAAAAAGAAAGGAGCTGATCTTGTAAGTTGATATTATATCCATGATGGAGGGATTTCATTTGACCATTTGAGTATAGGAGAGTAAACGACAAATGGACTCTGCGCAGCAAGAATACGAAAAGATGAATAATGACATGGAAGATGCTCTCGGTCTCTTGACAAAGCTTTGAGGATGGATATATACATAAACCTTGCACAGCCAATGCATTATGATACCCCAGATAGACACCCCCCTATCATACACCACATTTCATAGATCATATTCAAGATGGAGGGTGTCTATTATAAAGATGATGAATTGAATGCTGCCTTTTGTCTTTACATATTTGGACTGTTGTGTGTCATGGTCCGTTGAAAAAAGAAGGGTATTTTTATTGACAATGGGATGCTGGTGGTATCAATTGACACCCTGATGTTACTCGTAACAAGCCAAAGTGGTTGAACAATAATGCATGATTGTCATATGTTGTGTGGTGTAAAGAATGTGGGAGGATCTATCAAGTCACATTCAAGCGCATTCAACAGGTTATGGATCCAAAGTCACCTTTGCTTTTTTTTTTTTTTTTTTTTTTTTTTTTTTTTGGGGGGGG
>JNEU01000447.1:0-16210 GCA_000697475.1 Lichtheimia corymbifera B2541
CTCCCTTTTTTTTTTTTTTTTTTTTTTTTTTTTTGCTTTATTTGGGGGTGGTTTGGGACGGCAGACGTGTATTGTTGGTGTTGCTCATTCGGCAAACAAGAAACACAACGCTTTCAATGAGATGCATTGCACGTCCATGATGGAGACTACGCATTTTCAGGTGCCCAGTTTACAGTCGTCGGAAGCGAAACCAGCAGCACATGTATTGAAAGTGGAACCTTTCCGTATCCCACAACAACAACAACAGCAGCAGCAGACGTGTTACTCTTCTACATGGGCTTCTCCACAGCATTTCCTACCACCCATTAAGGGATATAACCGTAGCTACGAACACCCATTGAGTATTGACAATCCTTATGATTCATTATCCACGTTGATTGATATTGTATATCCGCCTCTTCAATGCTCTTTATGTGATCACGTTTCCTCCACATCCACCGAGGCGAGAAATCATCATCGCGAACACCATTCATCTATACCACAATTCTCTTGTCTGCATCCACATTGCGATCTCGTATTCAAAACTCGCGCCGCTCTCTTTTATCATGTACAACAATCCCATCTCGTCATTTACACTACCAACACTGACAACATTTACACACAACAAGAATGCATTTCACCCATCTCGACACCTGTCGATACTTTATCATCTTCATCACCATCACCAAAACCGGATACGCCATCCAGGAAACCAGACGCTTATTCACCTTCATGGCGTGTATCATCATTTCCAAGGATATCCACCAATAGGGCACCGCGAGGATCGAAAAAGATCACCCTTTCACCACACATCGACTCACGACTGAATGCCATCTATCCACCATTACAGTGTCCTTCTTGTCATCAAAAATTCAATCGCAAAACCAATGTCATCAAGCACCTCACAGATGAACACTACGGGGAGGAACCTTATCGATGCGTCATTCCCGGTTGCACACATCCTAAATACTATGCCACTCGGGAAGGACTGGTCTATCATACATTGCGTGCTCATGATTCGAATTCATCAACAAAAACCACTTTTACTGCATCATCAACAACAATAGCATAAGGATAGTTTAGAACCTTGTACTTTTATTGCATATAAAAACGAAATGTAATTGATAACGCTGTATCGTGAATGGTCAACCATACACGTAGCAATGATATGAAAGAGGATTAAAAAAAAAGGACAATGGGACGCCTAATATCAGGGAATATCTCGCAGCACCAAAGTGAGCCAACGCAAAGCATAAGTCCGCCTATGGGCTGTCGTCAGCGTATAAAGTAGCCTTCTTCTTTCGTCATGTCAGCCATTGCTGCAGTACCCATCAACGATCTCAAGACCCAGAAATATGATAGACAATTGAGGTAGAACAATTCAACAGTACACTCGGGTATGACAGTCTTGAGCTTATTCTGCTTCCTTTCAGATTGTGGGCTTCCACAGGTCAAACAGCTCTGGAGAATGCCAAAATCTGCCTTCTGAACGCGACTGCAACCGGTTGTGAAGTGTTAAAGAACCTTGTCTTGCCTGGTACGATGATTCGATATCCAACAACTATATGGGTACTAATATGATGAATATAAGGCGTTGGTAACGCTACCGTGATTGATGATGCCATCGTCAACGACACCGACTTGCGCGGCAACTTTTTCCTCGATGCATCCAGCATTGGACGATCACGAGCCGAATGTACAGCAGCTCTATTGGCAGAATTGAATGAAGATGCATCCGTCACTTCAATGCATAAAGTATGGTTACTATTCTCATGAACGCGTGCATGATATTGATTCCTCTTTTTTGTCAGTCACCCACTGAGCTTATTCACAATCAACCCGAGCTCTTTGACAATTTCACAATGATCATTGCTACGAATCTTCACGAAAAAGATATGCTGGCATTATCTGATCTATGCGACCATTCAAAGATCACCCTTATCGCTGTATCCAGTAAAGGTCTCTGCGGAGTATTCCGTATTCAGGCACCAGAACATCCAGGTAAGAAAAACATTCATCCTTCATGCAAAAAGCAGTTATTTACCAGGGCTCGAATAGTCATTGATACTCATCCTGAAAACGCGGTTGATTTGAGATTGGGGTGTCCTTTCACCGAACTCTTGGATTATGTGGATACGATTGATTTGGATCAGCTCGATCAGACCGATCATGGTCACGTTCCTTTTGTTGTCATCCTATTGAAATACGTCAATGAATGGAAGCAGCAGGTATTATTTGGAGAGATAGGACCTATTTTAAGATTTATTGGCTAATTCATTTACAGCATGACAATCAACCTCCTGCTAGTTACAGCGAACGCAATCAGTTGAAGGAGTGTATACGAAAAGGCATGCGTACGGTGGATGAAGAGAACTTTGAAGAAGCCCTCGCCAATGTTTGGCGTTTAGCAACCACAAACACGGCAAGTCTATCGATCCTTTTTTTTTTTTTATCATACGACCATTAACACAAAGCATAACTGTAGATCACGTCCAATGTGCGCAATATCTTCGAAGACCAAAGCTGCGAGAACCTCTCTGCACAGGTGAGAAATGCCTTTATTATACATACAAAGATGAGAATTCTAACGAAGATGGTTTAGTCAAATGCATTTTGGATCGTTGCCCGAGCCATCAAGGACTTTGTTTCCAATGAAGGACATGGCCAGCTACCACTTTCCGGGAAGCTGCCTGATATGAAGTCGGATACTCCAAGATATACGGCACTACAAAACATGTAAGAGAAACACAATCATGGGAATTCCTTTTGATCCTTTGACTTATTGAAATACTCTAGCTATCGTCAAAAGGCATTATCCGATTTGGAAGCAGTCAAGAGTCGAGTGCGGAATTTGCTACGAGAGATCGATGTGCCCGAAGATACTGTGCCTGACAAGATGATTGATGACTTTTGCAAAAATGCTGCTCATATTCAATTGCTCCGTTATCGAACTCTACGTGATGAATATGTAACTGCACCTTCAAAAGACACCATTGGTATGTTGATTTACATATACAACGATGGTCACAGTTTATTCAATTTACTTTCCATAGCAAACACAATCCAGATGGATGAAAACATGTATTATTATTTGATATTCAGAGCAGCTGAGCGGTTCTTTGATAAGCATGGAAGATATCCAGGTAAGTTTGGGCATCGTCATCATCATGGGCGAATCACGGGTTAAATGAATGAACGTCTCCTTCAGGGGCACAAGGTGGCACGAACTCGACGGATGTTAGTCTCTTGGAGCAAGAAACGCGAAGCCTTATGGAAGAACTTGGACTTGCAATTGAAGAAAGCGATTCATTCAAAAAAGCTGCGAACAACTTGTAAGTATCAAATGAGCAAAAGGCAGGTATCTTTCTCTCTCTTCTAAAACAGGATTATATGTTATAGTGTCCGGTTTGCCGACCAAGAAACAGCCAATATCGCAGCATTGATGGGTGGTTTGATTGCACAGGAGGCAATTAAAATGATCACATCCCAGTATATACCCATCAACAACACCTGCATTTTCAACGGCATTGCATCCACCAGTAGTGTTTGTGAATTGTAGTTCTATGCATCAGTGCCATCTTTACCAGTAGTATCAGAGATCTTTATTATGTACTTTGCATTTGCACGATTGATAAAGACAATGATAATCTCGCATTGGTGTAATGTTTTAGAATTCTTGTGATGAAAGCTAGTATCATAAAAGCCTCAACAACACGATAAGGGTATCGACTCGCACGACGCGTTTCATTGTCAGCTGAGCAAACAAAATCCAAATTTCTCATCTGCGCGTCACCTTGGTTGCTTGCCCCTCTCTCTTCTCTTCTCTTCTCCCCTCCTGTGAATGCTCTCTTTTCTGTCATGGAAAATCAAGGCTTAACGCTGGTATGAGTTTATTGCAGCATGTGCTCTTTGCATAGTTGCTTTGCCCCATCTCAATTCATTTGGTTAACCCATTCCCTGTATAGCGGCGCCGAGACCTGCGAGAGAAGGACAATGTGGACAAAGAAAATGCACCAGTGCGATCTTTGGGTGGTCGTAAGATGGAGAGTTCTGCCTTGTCCAGCAACAAACTTGGGTTGAAGACGCAACGGTCAGCACTCTTGGACAAGTGTATGAATAAACGCAAAAGGGTACGTGTGTATATATTATGTGTCTATATGTATGCATTGACTCAATTTGTATTTGTACTACTCCTTGTAGACATTATCTGAAAAGTCAACCAATCGTCAAAACGATACCCAGCAAACCAACGATGATGTCAAAGCCTTCTTGGATGATAACGCTGAACGATACAAAAGCAAAGATCAATCACAGCAACGACAACAACAGCAACATAGACGACAACCACCTCTTCCTATCTTGCCAATCATTGTTCCAGATCATATTCGACATTGTTTTGCTAGTGGAAAATATGTACCTCCAGCAGATATGACATCACCAACGCCTTTACAGCCCAAAAGCAAACCATCAGCAGCAGCTGCACCTGTACCTACCATAGACCGATCACGATTATCGACGGAGGATGATAAGCAAGTGTGTGATGCAGCATTAGCCTATGAAGTCAAACAAGAAACACGGGCGAGACAAGTGCGTCTGCGTGAGAATAATGTCATGGACTGGACCGATCCATTGCTGGTGGCAGAATATGAAGAAGATATCTTTGAACATTTACGCAAGAGTGAAGTAAGTCTCTGATTCACTGCTTTTGATGGAACAAGTCATTCATTCCATTGTCTAGATTACCACATTAGGGAGTCCAATGTATGCGAGCAACGATCCATTAGAGAATGAAATCACCTGGAAGATGCGTGGTGTCCTCATCGATTGGGTGGTCGAAGTTCATTATCTATTTCAGTTGTTGCCGGAAACGCTTTTCCTCGCTGTCAATATCATCGATCGATTCCTCACCAAACGATCCGTGTCTGTGGGAAAGCTTCAGCTCGTTGGTTTAGCAGCACTCTTTATTGCAACAAAGTTTGAAGAAGTGGCAGCACCTCGTATTCGCGACTTTATTTTCATGACCGACGATCAGAATATCAAAGAAGAAGATCTCATCAAAGCCGAACGTTTTGTATTACAAGTGTTGGACTACAAACTTTGCTTTTCAAATCCTCTCAACTTTTTACGTCGAGCGTCAAAAACAGAAGACTACGATTTACACAGCCGAATGCTCTCAAAATACTTTATGGAGATATCATGTGTGGATCATCGTTTCATTGCCGTCCCTCCTTCCAAGGTTGCTGCTGCTGCTTTATGGTTATCTCAACGCATGCTCGCTAATGGCTCATGGGTAAGAGATATGCGCTTTTCATATTCAACAATGATACTAAAGTCATTCGTTTAGACACCAGAAATTGCACATCTTTCGGGTTATACCACATCTGAACTCAAGCCTATCGTTAGGTTGATGCTCGATTTCTTGTCACAGCCTGTCGCCCATGACGCTTTCTTCCGTAAATGGGGTTCCAGACAATTGATGAAGGCCAGTGTTTTCGTACGCAATTGGGTCACTCATTATTATAAGAATAAGAGTAAGCGGCAACAATAAAGCTATTTAGTATTAGTGATAACAATGGATATGAATGTTGATATTCCCCTCAAAATTAAACTTCTCATTTCTCTTCCTTGCGAAAAAGTAATTGGTTGTTGGATTCTATGTTCCTGATACGTTGCGTTGCTAGCTGAACAACGCTCTATGTTAATGGGAGATATGTCAACTCTATAAGAGTGTCATTTGACATGTCGGGGATTCAAGTGAATTTCCTTTTGAGTGATCGATGCTGGCAACCATTGCCATCGCGACAGTGAGACACACATTTGAAATCATTTATCTTAGAATGGGGTTGGAGAGATAGAAATCACATTTATGCATGCAAATAATTCATGTCTTATGATAATAAAACTTTTCATCTCAAAGGTAGGGGATGATCGTTGTTGTGTGGATGGTGTCAGATGATTTGCAGAAAAGCTGACTGTTAAAACCAATCCCATTCGTGGAGGTCAAATTTGCCCTCTTCTGATCGACATGGCGTTTCTTTCAGGCTTTGTTAGGAGCGGTTTATCACTATTAGGAAAAGAATCGGCATCGTTCCCTTATTCTGTCGGTGCCAAAGTAGAATGGTTTGATGAACATTCTATCTGGTCGCTGCATCAAGGCACGAAAAAGGTACACTATCAAACAACCTCATGCACACGCACACCCACAACCCAATGTTCACATGTCATGCTTAGGAAGATGGGTCCAACGTATCAATCTTTATGTTCGATTGCAACAAGCAACCTGACAAGGTTCAGCTGGCTCGCAACGCCTTCAAGAGGATGAGAACTATGCGACATCCAGATCTATTGCGTTATGTGGATGGTATCGAGGTATATTTTAAGGTTACATGTCTATTCAAGACAAACTACTGACAACTGTCTCGCTACTAGACTGAGCAAGCCATCATGTTTGTGACAGATCCTGTCGAGCCTTTATCGAACCAGTTGAATCAGAATCCAAATGATCTTCTCTTACTATGGGGTTTATATAAAGTGGCGGTAAGCATAATGCGAACTATTTGGATCACGAAAAGAATACTAACCTGCGTATCTTATTAAAGAATGCACTCAAGTTCCTTAACTGCGACTGTGATATGGTACATGGCAATGTCAACGTGTCATCGATCTTTACCAATGATGCTGGAGAATGGAAGCTTGGAGGATTTGAAGTATTGTCGTCAATGAAGGAGGAAAGTCCTTTTATCATGGTACGTAAATAATTGACTTGAGGGATTACTATAAGGGGATGATGAGCTAATGCTTTATAACAGTCCCTCGGCGGGATTACTCCAAAGGCGCACCAATACATGACACCAGAAGTGAAAAAGTCAGGGTGGACGGTGATTAAAAAGTGAGTGATATTCCTGCAACACACGAAAGGTGTCCTTTTGCTAACATGATATCAAAACCCAGTATTCCCACCACGGCCACTGATTCCTATCATTTGGGATGCTTGATCTATGAAACGTACAATCATCATTTCGATTCGACTGAAAAATTGCTTTCGCATCGCGGCAACATACCAACATCCATGTATTCGGTCTACCGTGAATTACTAAGTACCTCGCCTGGATCAAGAGCGGATGCCGGCACTTTTCTTGACGAAGGAGTGCGACCAGGCAGCTTTTTCACCAATGATTTCATCGGCTTCAATGTTTTCCTTGAAAATATCAGCATCAAAGAACAACGTGAGAAGGAAGCCTTTTTCAAGTAGGTTGATTCACAATGACAGAGTGCCATGTATATCTCTTAACAACTTGCTAGTCAATTAGACAATTCGATTGACACCTTTCCAACTGAGTTTGCGACACACAAAATTCTTCCCGAGTTACTCAAGGCCTTTGAATTTGGTTCAGGTAGGAAAGGAATCGGTCTTTTGTGTGAAAATGGATAGACATGAGGTTGATGGATATTTTTCTTAGGTGGTGCAAAGGCATTGAATGCAATTCTGAAAATTGGTCAACACTTGGACACTGAACAATACGCCAAAATGCTTGTGGAGCCCATTGTACGCATGTTTGCTTCACCTGACCGAGCCATCCGTATCAGCCTTCTTGAAAACATGCCGAAATTCATTGATCATATTCCAAACAAAACCGTGACGAATCAAGTATTCCCGAATGTGGTCAGTATTTTGGAGTAACAACAACGCTATACGCTTTCGTTAACGATATGTCGGTTTCCAGGCTACGGGTTTCACAGACACGGTGCCCATTATTCGTGAGCAGACAATCAAATCAATCCTTTACTTGGTCCCCAAGGTATAAGAAGCAATACGATCTCATGATATGCATAATCACTGATAAACGTGTTGAAATAGTTGAGCGAGCGTGTCATCAATTATGATCTACTCAAGTATTTGGCAAAACTCCAAGTGGATGAAGAGCCTGGTATTCGAACAAACACTACCATTTGCCTTGGAAAGATTGCAAGGAACCTCTCGGATGCGGTAAGATCATTCTCTTTGATTCTGATGATGACTTGATGCTCATATTCATATCAATATGGATAGACTCGTAAGAAAATTCTGGTGCCTGCCTTTACTCGCGGCTTGCGAGATGGTTTCCACCACGCACGAATTGCTGCTTTGATGGCACTCATGGGTAAGGCAAAATTTTGCAATGATGAGAAGCTTTACTGAGGCTGGTTCATGTAGCTACTGTGGACACCTATGATATTCAAGAGTGTTCGTCCCGTATTGTTCCTGCCATCTCTTTGGTGTTGATTGATAAGGAAAAGTGAGTATTGAGCATTTAAAGGAATGGTATCCGGATCCATTGAAACCAACGTGTACAGATCCGTACGGACTCAGGCTTTCAAAACAATCCAAGCATTTATATCTCGCATAGAAGAATATGCCAGTACAATGGTACGTTAGTGAACGAGCGTTTTATTGGTGTGCTGAAATCTTGACGTCTGGTATTTATATAGCCTGAAGAAGCTCCTCCTCCTCCTCAATCATCGTCTCCTTCTACCGTTGGCGCATCTAATGGTGATGCTGCGGCTGCCAACGCCCAAGTTGGGTCATTGTCAATGTCAGGCGTGTTTGGAGAAGCAACCAAAGGCTTAGCAGGATGGGCTGTATCATCTATAGGTGCTAGGGTAAGCAAGTTTTAATGCGTGTGCATGTGTGTCGTAAAATCCTAATGTCATATTGGTTATCATTTAGTTCGGTACACCTAGTGGTGAAATTGCTGATGCTGGTCAAACACCCACGTATGAACCATACCGGGATTCAAGTACACCTCCTCAACCAAGCTCTGATTCGGTTACTCGATTATCCAATACAACACAACCACGATCAACAACTCCGTTGAGAGACATGAATGGATGGGACGATGACAATATTATGGATAACTTTGACAACGCTGACGGTGATGGATGGGGTAAGGTGGTACTTTTGCTTTTACCTATGTCTTATTCATTGTTGATTTTACGTAGAGCCATTGGATACCCTTGTGACAAATGAACCAGAACCCATCACATCCGTTGTACCAGATACGATCAAGCCAGCAAATGCAGTATCATCCTTTGGAGCGTCTACCGATTCACCTGGAATTCGGAAAGCAGGAGAGCCGTTTAAGCTTTCTTCTGCAACATCCCAAGGTCAGTCTTGTGATTGTATGCTAAGCTTAAGTTTCGATTTATTTACTTTTTTGTAATTGTTAGCCAAATCATCTGTGTTATCAAAGGATGAAAAGCGAGCCGAAATGGAACGACGTCGAGAAGAAAGAAGACAGGTACATATTTGTGGGATGAGATGATCATCATGTGTATTAATTCATATCATTACAATTGTAGCGAATGGCAGAGCTTCGAGAAAAGAAAAAGGGTGGCATAGGAGCCAAAAAGATATAGAAAATTCATGCTCAAATATATTCTATTTAATAAGATGAAGATTGGGGGGAATTTACATATCAGCGAAAAATGCAGCGTTCTTTTGTGCCTTATAGCTCTTCGGGCCTGAAGACGTCTTTCGTTTCTTTTTACTTGGCTTTTGTTCTACACTACTGTCACTGTCGTTTTCTTCTTCAGCAGCAGCTTCTTGTGTGTCATCCTTTTGTTCCTTGTCTTTCTCTTCTTCCTCTTCTTCCTCCTTTTCTTCCTCGTAGAGATAGGCCACGTCCCAGAATCTCAAAGCGTTATCATGTCCACTGCTGACAAGGTATTTCTTATCATGAGCCAAGCGTATATGTTCGATAGGCATGTCTTCTCCGTGATCACCAATGACTCCATGGAATTCATTAGGAAGGATGGTAACAATACTAATCAACCATATCAGAAGCCTATTTCATCACCTCAAATCCCTCATTATTTCTCTTACCGTATAATGCCGTCACTGCTTCCTGTGCAAATGGTATCTTCATCGAGCTTACATATAGTATCGATTGAACTTGGATGGCCGACAATGCGATCATTATAATCACCCCAATCGCCCCAGGACCATAAACTGAGAATGCCTTCTTGTGATCCAACCACTGCTTTTTCTCCGTTCTATGCATTTCATCCTAAGTTCCTGGCCTACCATCCTCAATAGGATATACACACATACCTTTAAGAGTTTCACAGAGAGAAGTTCATCCTCCATATTATCCGACATGGCGGCTACGTCTGGTTTTCTGATATCCCAAGTAGAAAGATAGCCGTCGCCACTAATCAATAACCATATATTAAAACCACAGTCATCCCTTGCATATCCCTGTTCTAATCTTACCCTGCAACAACTAGCGTTCTCTTGTCAGGTCGATAGGTCATGTCAGCAATGAAATCTTCATGTTCCTTGTATACCATGACAGCATCTTGTTTCCTGTTATCCCAGAGCTAACACTTGAGTGAGCCAAGTATTGTCCTTTTTCTTTTCCCAACCTTTCAATATACCTACTTTGATGACACCATCATCATCGCCCGTTGCCAGGATATTTTCGTTCAAGCAGAGTAATGCATTTAATGGCGCACTATAACGCAAGTAGATCAGCATACATAAAGTTGCCACCTGGATCGATTCATGCATACTTACTCGTGTGCTGTTTCCTTGGATCTTATTGCCTTTCCAGTTTCTGTGTCAAGTAAGCAGATTGTCTTGTCTTTGGAAATACTGTAGATCCCTTTAATCACGGAAATAAGATGATATGATACAAGGATAATGCATGCTTTTTCTTTTCAAAGATACCTTTGCCGTCCGGGCTAAACTCAACACCACGACAGGACTTTTTGAAAGGCTTGACCATCCACTGTTGATCATGCTGATCTATGCCATATCGATGACTTTGGAGACTGAGTGGTTTGATACACGAGATCGATCTCAGTAGACAATCGTTACCAATAAACTTTGCCGTTAATCAAGCCCGTTGCAACAAGGTTCTCCTGAGGATGCAACGTGAAATGAAATATGGTCTTGTCGAATTGAAGAGGTGCTGGCTTGTTGGGTTCAGATATCATTTTCTGGAAGGAAAGCGTGGTGTATCTTGGGCTGTGGTGGGTTGAATTGGGAGAGGAGTAAAGTCACATGATGGCTGCAAGAATCCCCTTAAAGCGATCTTCGTGGTATCCATGTTACGTATCCATGACTACAAAAAACATCAAAATGAATCCGATCGCAGCCATAAAAGCCTATCTACAAGGTAGATTCACGTGTATATTTCTACATGACAGGTCAATAGCAGTAGCGAGAAGATGATGATCGAAGAAACGAACGAATATGTCATAAACTCAAGGCATAAGTCTCATATCAAGTTGTCTTTAAGCGAAAACCTTTTATTTATTTATTTTTGCAATAAAAAGCCATGAGATGCATGAAGCGAAATTACACTATGATTGAGAGGATAAAAGGAGAGAGAACAAATTTAGTGTACTTGCTTTAATCGTACCGACAACTGATAAATTGCTGACGTCCAATTGCCGCCGCTGAGAGTACCTGAATACCCTCATCTTCCACGACCTAGGTAGTAATCCCTTTTCTTGCTCTCATTGACATTCTGTTGCTGACTATATAGTAGCTCTGCACAATGAACCGATTTGTTCGACCTTCAAAGTATCGTCATGTCTATGGTACAGCTGCCAAGCGCGACTATTGCTATGACAATGTTCGCGTTAGTCTCAACGCCTGGGATACCAACATGGTGCAAGTGAACCCTGTGAGTGCTCATTGTTTATGTCATGGCTGTTCATCTGGTTTACTGACGTGTATGTTTAGCTTTTCATATCTATGAACTGGCAAGCTTCAGGAGGTGGCGCGTTTGCTGTTATTCCGTTGTCTACTGTCGGTAAGTTGGATGCGTTATCAAGCAGCCCCATGATCCACTAACATGGATGTATGTAGGCAAGTTGCCTGAAAACTTCCCACTTTACCATGGTCATACTGCTCCTGTGCTTGATACCGATTTCAACCCTTTCAACGACTATATTGTTGCATCCGGTTCTGAGGATACCAAGGTCATGATCTGGAGTATCCCCGAGCAATACGACGAGGATCTTGAAGAAGTGAAGCCTGTGCTTAAGCTTTCAGGACATGGACGGTAAGATAAATCGGATCACTCAAAAAGATTCAAGAGAAATTGAATGTTTTATGTGCGTGTGTAGCAAAGTTGGCCATGTACAATTCCACCCTGTCGCCAGCAATGTGCTTGCATCCGCTAGTACTGATTTGTCCATCAAATTGTGGGATATCGAGAAAGGACAAGAGAAGCAAGAACTTATTGGACACACCGAGATCATTCAGAGCATGTCATGGAATTACAATGGCTCACTCTTGGCTACCACTTGCCGTGATAAGCGGTTGCGTATCTTTGATGTCCGAAGCAATCAAGTCGTTCAAGAAGGCCCAGGTCATCAAGGTATTAAGGGATCTCGTGTCGTTTGGCTCGGAGAATCGAATCGTCTTGCCACTACCGGCTTCTCGAAAATGAGCGATCGCCAGCTTAATCTCTGGAACAGCGACGATCTCAGCAAGCCTATGAAGTCTGAGTTTATCGATACTTCGTCAGGTGTCATCATGCCTTTCTATGATAACGACAATAGTATCCTCTATTTGGCTGGTAAAGGGTATGTATGGTTTGGGCACAAGTGTGATCCAAAAAGACTCACATGTACTGTTTGCATAGTGACCGTACTATCACCTACTATGAGTTTGAAAACGATGAGCTGTATCGTCTTAGCGATTACCGGGATGTTGAAGCACAAAAGGGTAAAAGTGATCCATTACTGCTATTTATTTCAAGCTCCACTGATGAGTCGTTTCCAACTAGGTGTTGCATTCATGCCGAAGCGTGCCTTGAACGTCAACGAATGTGAAATTGCCAGAGCATACAAATTGACGACAAATATGATTGAGCCCATCTCTTTCAAGGTTCCACGAAAGGTACGCACTCAGCAAGAAAACTGAGATATGTATATATATTAATAAGTGCCTATTTAGTCGGATGCATTCCAATCAGACATCTATCCTCCTGCAGTCAGTGATGAGCCAGCTTTAACAGCGGATGAATGGTTTGCAGGCAAGAACGCCGACCCCAAAAAGATTGATCTTTCAGCCGGTTACCAAGCAAAGGAGAAGCAGGATTTCGTTCCCACGGCTCAAGCTGTTGAAGAGTCAAAGGAGCAAGATAGTGGTGCTTCTACACCAAAGAACGAAAAGGATGTAAGTTTTGGCATTTCCAAAGAGGGAAAGCAAGTAAAAGCTCATCCTGGTTTCTCTTTATACATAGTATCAAAAGGCATATAACGAGTTGCGTAAGGAAAATGACGATCTTAAAAAGGTTTTATCCCAGCGCGATGTGAAGATCCGAGTCCTCGAAATCGAATTGGAAAAGCTGAAGACACAAAGAGAGGAGAATAAGAGCGAAGGATCCACAGAAGGTAATGCATCCGGTAACGATGAAAAGCCCGCTGTCAATGATCAATTAGAAGAACAACAACCTGACAAGTCCAAAGAGGATGTTGATGCTAGCCCAGCTACAGAGTAGAACTCTTATCTATTAAAGATAAACAGATGCCATCTTTACCATTGCTTTGTTGATAATCAATTGATATTGTATACGCTCAATAAATATAAGCTCTCAACCAAGATACCTTTAATCATCCCATGTTTGATTACAACAGAACCCTTTTACCGGTCCATCTCATATCTTTATAAAGCCATATAGTAAGGTCCGTTTATGATAGCCTGTGCGGAAGCTTTTCCAAATCAACCATGATATGGTCAACCAGCCAAAAAAGATCAGTACATTCCGAGAGTAAAAGAGGAGTAATTCTTCTACTTATCTCTTGATTTCGTACTCATAGAGGTTATACATACAAAATAGCGAATGCTGAAAGTTGTCACTGGACAAATATATGCATGTACTCGTGCCACAATGTATCAGGGCTCACTCTTTCTTAAATGTACAATGGACCAAGCTTCTGTAACAAGCACTATTGTTGGATATCATTACAACGGGTTTATTACCTTTGCAAACAAGCGCCTATTTAAATCTGCGTATAAGAACTACCACTGCCTATCGTGTATCAGCATATAAACAAGGAAGCTTTATTTAATGAATGTATTATGACAAAAGGAACAAAAGCGTCTCGATACAATGATGTAGATGGTCCAATCTCGCTTTCCGACCTTCAAATTTCTATTCTCCCGCTCATTCCAGAACCCAACCAGTCGACCATGTAGAATCAAGGTATCGTTGTGCCATTGCATTCTTGGTTGCTGCTGTCATAAGCGTCTTCATCTTCACCCATGATCGCAAACTATTTGCTGTGCGCCCCTTGATCCAACATTCCAATATCATCCATGCCGGCAAATCGCCTTTCGTCAAAGATAAAAGCCCACTCGACAACCACATCCAATCCATCATTGTCCTCAGCCGTATCCACGTGGTACGATCCATTGTTCCTGCTGACGATGCGCCAAGTAACCAAAGCAACATTCCAAGATTCCTCATCACTGCACTTGATTCCATCCACCCATCAAATCCAATATGTTGGTTAAAAGATAGCCATTTAATTGCTGCTGATATGCTCCCTTCTCGCATCCAGCTGTTGGTCCATCGCATTCTTGGTCTTACATCGTAGCTCAACCAGGTGAAGATTGCTTGTATTGCAGTGAGTTCGATAGCTGATATGGAAGCCCATTCACTGGAATTTGTATTATCAAAGCTAGTTGCTGGAAGTAACTTGAGACAATGAAGTAAAGGTCTGGTAATAGCAACAGCTGCTACGTTTGGTCGCCGCAGAGAAGTGTGCAAGAGCGTGTGTTGCAGTAGAGTGACAAGGTTGTGAATGCTGTTTGAGACAATGGAGTAAAGACCTTGCTAACGGCAACTGCTGGAATGAATGCAGTTACGTTGGATGGTGGTTGAGGATTGTGCAAGAGCGTGTGCCGTGTCAAGGAATGCAGGTGTTGCTGTAGTGGGGAGTACACGCCATGGCACTGGCCATTCAGTCAAAGGCTTTCAGATCAAGCCAGTCGTAGCATTGACATGATGGGGTGAAGCAGGACAATCGTTCGCAGGTGGAAGTTGTACTTGAATGCATCAACGGTTGAGAATGGGAAGAAGAGGGAAATAAAGGGGGAGTGGAAGAGGTGGAAATTAAATCTGTCAAGCAGTCAGACATATCCATATACACTGATATCAATGCATGATATTGGGATTGCCTGTCTCGAACCTCAAACTTTCACACAATATGCTCTAGGACATGCTGAACAACTTTGTCTTAATAAAGAACCCACACTTCATTTGAAAATTTCGAAAGGCAGAGCATAATGTGGGATTTACTATGACGGATGAAAATTGCGAAAGCGCCGGATTTATGAAAAAGTCAATTGGTATGTAGTTTCTTGAGATTCCCCATCTCGCACTTGAAACTTGGTCAGATGGTTCTCTGGGACATGCTGATCTACTTCATTCATTTAAAAACCGCATGGTTCATTATGAACACTTTGAATGCCGGCCAGCCCAAATTTAAGGAAAAGTAGGGTCGGCGCTCCTGTTCCTCGAGATTGCCCACCTCGAACCTGAAACTTTCACGCAATACCCTTTCGACCACACCGAGCAATTTCGTTGCCATAAAGCCCCCAGAGCTCATTATGAAAAACTTGAATGTAGGAGAGACGACAAATGGATGGAAACATAAATAGGGTGTACGGCCGTGCGCGCCGATATTGCCCATGGGGACGTCGAAACTTGGTCAGGAGGTGCACTCGGTCATGCTGATCAACATCGTTCTCATAACGCCTTTACACATCATTATGGAGATTTGGAGAAACAAGTATCTTCATGTTTTGCCTATGCTGTAAGCGTGATGCCATAGGAAAGGTGATCTTTGTTCATTATACTTCATAGTGTGGACCCCATCATTGTGTTCACATCTTTCCCTTTTATTTCGAGAGCCGATCAAAAAAAGAAATAAATGAATGAATGTGAATATCTATACTACTTTATCATCTTTTCTCTCGAGAGCTCGCTCAGGTACTCAACCGACGAGAATCTTCTTTCATATGTCACATGATCAACAAGACAATCCTCCTGCTTGGGCGATGGCCCTCATCGAACGGCTCCAAGCTTTGGAATCTCAACAGCAACAGCAACATCAACAACAACCTGGCTCTAATGCAGATGAATCCATGGAAGAATCAATCAATGATCCTTTCATATCCACTCGTTCACCAGAAACGGATCTCCATCTCTATCCTGAATTCAAGGCT
>JNEU01000448.1:0-80820 GCA_000697475.1 Lichtheimia corymbifera B2541
CTTTTGACAGCACCTCAATCTTGACATTCCAACTCGATCTCGACGATCTCGACATTTCGATCGCATCAGCAGATCCCACCAAGCCCAATTTCGCCATGTCCACAACTGACACCTTGAAATGGAGTCAAGTCGTGGCCAAAGGTGCCGGAATGAAGGTCATTACACCTTCCCGAACACCTCGTGATGCCAGCATTTCCACAGACATTCTCTATGAGCACCCCGATTTCACTCGTCAACAGCTTTCTCGCAAGGCTGCAGCTATTGTTAGACAGGCTCTGACTCCTGAGTCCGTTTTGTTTTCTTTGCCTCAACTAGCCTTTGAACGACGCAGTAAGGCATATGCTGCGATTGAATCGCAGATTGGCGCAGTCCAGGGTTTTAGACATATAAGCGCATATGATGTCCGTTCTCGTCGAGATATGCTGATCGAAGCAAAATTCGTCAACCCAGACCATGCCACAAAGGCCATTGAGGAGGGTATTACAGTCAATGAGATCATTCACAAAGCATCTCCTACTGTAACTGGCTCAGAAAACCCTTTGATTCGAGTACAGCTCAGTCTACTCCACATTGACAGTGACCAAGCTATCCGAGATGGTTTGCTATCATCACTCCGTTACTATGGGAAGGTTTACCAGATCCGCCGTGTTCTGTATGATGGATATTTCGAAGGTCAACTCACTGTGACCATTGATCCCAGTGAAGGATATGATGACTCAAAAGGCGTACATCATGAAGCACAGCCTTTACAACGAATGCTTTATTTGGAGACCTGGGATACTTTCGCACCAGCCTCTTTCAAAGGCGCAGCACCTGTATGCTATTATTGCAGACAAGCTGGCCACATCCGCAACAACTGTCCTGAGTTGGCTCGACGTGTGTGCTTCGAATGTGGAGTAGCAGGGCACACAAGAAAGTTCTGTAAGGCAAAGATGTCCGATACACAAGCTATCGATTTGTATGAGCAAGTTAAGGCTAAGAAGAATGACCAAGAAACACAACACCCAGCCAAGGAAGTAGTTCAGACAACAAAGGCCACCTCTGAGCCTGTGATTTTGGATGCAGAAGCTCAAAAGGGTGCTAATGACGATCCCTCAGACATTGAACTTACGATAGACGAGGATCCAGAGCAGGAGGATGAAGATATTGAGATGGACGAAGGTCCTAGGAAGAGTAGACTGGACGATGTTGACCCTGAGAATAGCATCAACGCATCGAAACATGCACCATATGATAAGGCAACGAGGATGAAAGTGGATGAGATACCACCTACGGAGGAAGTGCATTTGGTCAAGGCCTCGAGCAAACGCTCTATCTTAAAGAATAAGCAGTCGAGCATGAGCCATCAGACAGGCCAAAATTTCGACCTGGATTTGAACCCGGTAGTACCACTACCACCCACCTCAGACATCGCCCGTAAGGGTCAATGATTAATCGACATATCCGCATTGGCTCTTTAAATGCTCGCAGCATTTTCAAAGAGCACTCACCAACAACACAACGCTCCTTTATTTATGACCTACGTACCTCACACGACCTCGATATTCTCTGTCTTCAAGAAACCGCCACTAATTTCTCGCATCCTCATATCACTGATGAACAAGTCCACTCCTTTACTTCTTTCATGTTTCCAAATCGCTCATCAATTATCACCAAACATGCAGCGATTGTATGTCTACGTCAAGATCTCACACTGGCAAATGCCATTGTTTCTATGGATGAGCGAATTATTGTCGCTTCGATTTTGGATCAACAACAACATCTTGTATGCAATATTATCAACACCTATATTCCAGCTTCACGCACAGCTCGTCCGGATTTTCTACGATCCTTCCTCTCATTACCTTTCGTACAAGAGATAGATGTTGGTCCTTGGTTCTTACTTGGGGATTTCAACCTCCACTTGCACGATCCCACAGTCACCGGTTCACCAACCATACAGCCTTGGTATGACTGGATCCGCACACATTTCGATAATTGCATGCCAGCAGGATTGCCTACTTTCCAAAGGGGTGTTTCTCGCTCGACCATTGACTATATTTTCGGCCACCATTCCATTATGTCTCGAGTAACCAACGCGAATCAGCATTTTCTCCCTATTTCGTGGACGGATCACAGTCTGCTGACCATTGATTTACTACCAGTACGGCAGGATATTGGCCGTGGCAGTTGGCGTTTCAACCCGTCTATGCTGCACGATGAGCCCTTTATTACTCTTTTGGATCATACTATGGATAGTTTCTTTGATACTATCGATACGACACCGGATATTACTCCTCAAGAGCAATGGGAATCATTGAAAAGGCTTCTCAAATACACAGCACAGAGACAATCACGTGGTTCAACAACACATAGACGCACTCGTATTGCTAAACTGCAATCTGATCGACAACAACTCCTGGTCAATCCAGCAAATACCGACCTGGCCACAATTGAGCAAGAGATCGACACCTTGATTCAACATGACACTCGACAAACCATGCTCCGTTCAGCAACACGATGGCATGAACAGGGTGAAAGGAACAATAAGTATTTCTTTCGGGTAATCAAGGCGAGACAAACTCAACAAACTATTACCGCATTGCAATGTTCCCAGAATGGGACCATCCTTACGGATATTCGAGACATCATCCAGGAGACACGTAACTATTATAGCAAATTATACACACCGGACGAGATTGATGTAACGGCCATGCAATCGCTATTACACAACATCCCGCAGACAGCCAGGTTATCACCTTCCGATGCAGCAGAACTCACAGCTTTGCCTCATATGGCCGACATTGTTGATCTAGTGGAACACTCGCCTTTGGACAGAAGCCCTGGTCTCGATGGTCTTCCTTTTGAGGTATATAAACATCTCATTCCACGCTCTCCACGTTTTCGTCATCTTTTACTCTTGGTCATTTGCCAAGCCTTTGAAGGTATCTTTCCGGCCTCATGGTGTCACACACGCATGGTTTTGCTTTTTAAGAAAGGAGACCCTGAGCTGTTACGCAACTGGAGACCGCTTTCATTGATCAATACGGATGCCAAGTTGTTCACCAAGCTTCTGGCTAACCGTCTCAACCAAGTGCTGCCAAAGCTTATCAGCCCGTATCAAACGGGCTTCATGCCACATCGGTTGATCTCGGACAATGGATGGATAAACCAAGTATTGATGCATAACCATCGCAAGGCCCAACAGCACGATCCAGCAGTAGCAGTTTTTCTCGATCAAGAGAAAGCCTATGACAGAGTTCATCCTGAATATTTACGTGGCGTCCTATCACACTTTGGATTTCCCGACAGCATCATTACCAGTTTATCGCGATTATTTTTCGGTACACAGGTGCATGTCAGCATCAATGGGCACTTGGGCAAACCGTTTCAACAAGGTAGAGGTTTACGACAAGGGGATCCTCTCTCTCCATTATTGTTCAACCTTATGTTTGAACCTTTGTTACGTTCCATCTTGGCCAGTCAACTACAAGGAGTGACTCTTGTACCACCGCGTTTACATTCTGGACCTCAATACACCACGAGTATACGACAAAGGATCCCTCCTGCACCGCCTGCGATCAAGCTTTTGAGTTATGCAGATGACTTAGAAGTCTTCCTCTCTCATCCTAGAGAATGGGATATACTGATGGATCTTCTACAATGCTACGGTGCGGCATCTAATGCCAAGGTTAACCTCAGCAAAACTATTTTGATGTCACTGTCTGGAAAGCACTATGTTGAATGGGAACAACTCGCGGATTCCTTTGGGGCACAATGGCATGACGCACATAGCTCGGAAGCAGTACGCTATTTGGGATATCCTCTGTATCATACCGATGATCAACTCTCTCTCTTTATGGATTCCATTAAGGTCAAGGTACTCCGGCACGCCAACATCCTCAAGGAACGTCGTTTATCACTTCGAGGTGCTAGCACGGTGGTCAATTCAATATTATTGTCTCGGTTGTGGCATGTTCTTCGTGTCACCCCAGTCTCTGAGCAATGGTTGAAGGAAATGAAATCCATAGTGCTCTCTTCCCTCACACCTTTTTGGCCAAAACCATCTTGGGATACTCTATGTCTACCACGTAAATATGGCGGTGTTGGTATGGTAAATGTCATGGATCAAAGTCAAGCTTTACATTTCGTGTACCTACAACGTCTCTGTACACCACCTCGTTCATCCGATTTCCTGTCACCGTGGATCATAAGGTATTATCAGATGTTGACTGGTCACACCTCACTTCTACCATGGTTCCTTTATCCAAAACAACTCCAATATTGTTTGAAAAAGGTTCCCCATATGGCGTATTTGGGAAAGCTTCTTTGTCGCCTTCCTGGATTGAAACCTACGAATGATTGGTCTGCACAATGGCTGCTTAGCATACCGTTACGGTTTGTCAAATCTTCAGGGCAAACGGAGTTGACAACTCAACCTCGGATGCATTACCTGTTGTCTGACGTTGCTTACTGGGATCTGGAAAGGGAATGCCTTATACTTCATCCTAGTCAAAAGTTACGGCATACTTTGTTAAAGTTTCGGTCTAGTGTGGTCCATTCGAACATGACATCATCCACAGTGCACCTCGAAGGATATCCTGAAACTCATTTTCCGATCACTCACAGCGCACCGGGTTCCTCAACGGATTCGACGACATCCTATTCTGTGTATTCTCCTCTCCCGTCTTTGAACCATTGGATACTCCAAGTCTCAACCAACAAGACCAGTGATATCCCTTCTCTATCGTTATCACAATTACGTCGTTATTGGCATCCGCACTGGAAATTCATCCTTGATCGCTCATCCGATACGAACACATCCATGCCTTTGACATTTACTTATCCATCTTCCTTTTGGAAACGGTTCTGGCGCCTACCGATACCTCACAAGGCATTCACACCATGGTGGCGATTATTACAACACTGCATTAGCACACAACAAAAGCTCCACCGATTTCGCTTTCCTCAGATTGACAGCGATATGTGCACACTCTGCAAAATTGACGAAGAAGATATACAGCACATGTTCACTGCTTGCTCAAGCAAACGCCAATTTTGGCACGCAGCGTTAGACTTCTTGCACCTCCGTCACCTCTTTCCTACACAAGCTCTCGTTTGGCGTGCTCTCACTAGCTTTGAATCATACGAACACCGACCTCTAAATGACAGTATATTATGCCGCCTTGGCTGCATTATTGCTGTCCTATGGCAGCATCATTGGCGTTGTAAGATAGATGACCAGCCGTGGTCAACACCAGCCGCTCTCGGTACGCTACAGGCCGATCTATTGTATGTTTCTTTTGTTCCACCGTCACCTCCCAATTCTGTTTAATAAAGTCTACACTTTCAATACAAAAAAAAAAGCCTTTTGGGTGTTGGATTCTTGGCTGGTAGGTGGTTGCCACAATCACCGATCTTGCAGGTCAACCTTGATACTTTGTTGGTATATGCCTTTGAGCACAAGGAACATTTTTGTCCTTATTCACTTAAAGTCGGAAACCTGTCAGTGCGCGGAGGGCGTGGGTAGTATGGTAGCCAACTCTTTATTGCTACCCCGTTTATGGCACGTTATCAGGGTTATACCTTATACTTATACGAGCACCAGAATGGCATACTGTATGTCTACTTCGTCGCAATCGTGGGTTAGGTATAATTGGTTTGGAGGACCAGACATTCGCACTTCATTTCATTTGTTTCCAATGACTAGGCAACCGCAACTGGCGGCATTCAAGAGACTCTTTGCCAGCATCGATAGTAAAGTACTACCAGGTACTTGCAGATTACGCTTCCCTTTTACAACTTTTGCTTTTCCCTCATCGCCTCAAGTTGTTAGTTTGTAGGTATGTGTCCATTGATGACTTTTGGTCAACGGTAATCGCCATGGGCGATACTCTTTTTCTCTATCGTACCTCATGCAGGAAACCTCACAGTTTAATAAAGTTCACACTTCCATGCGAAAAAAAGTATTGGATTGGATGGAATGATCTGGTTATATACAACGCATGAAAAAAGAGCCTCCTCGATATGGGGTAGTTGATTTAATAAAAAAAAGGACTTGTGGTAGTTGCATACACGAAGTATCCCAAATAATTAATTTCAGGTGAGTCAGTCTATGTGCTCGGCAAACCCAGATCACAGAATCACATATCGCATCAGACGTAGCCGAGCCTAGAGTTTGTGGCGTCCATTATATATAAGTGATTTTAAGACACCGACAGAGGATAAAAGCATACAAACACCGTGGAGCGCCTTCTATTTAGCCATCGTTATGCGCCTGATTGTACGCGAAAATTACGAAGAGGTTTCTTCCTATGTTGGTAATGGCGGCATTTCTCTATCCCACGTAGATAACTTGACTCACAAGCGGGTGTCATTAGCCTACTATGTCAAAGAGCGAATCAATCAGTTTGCCCCCACCAAAGAGCGACCATTCGTGCTCGGCCTACCTACTGGATCATCTCCAATCGGTGTCTACCACAAACTAGTTGATTTTAATGCAGCTGGGCAGTTGAGCTTTGAGCATGTTGTGACATTCAATATGGATGAATACGTAGGATTACCGACGTAACTATAATATAGGAGTAACAAATGCGATGGCATATTAACATTATGACTATGTAGGGATCATCCACAATCGTACCATACTTTCATGTGGAATCATTTATTCAAGCATGTTAATATCAAGAAAAACAACGTACACATTCTCGATGGCAATGCAAGTAACTTGGACGAGGAATGCCGTAAATTTGAAGCGGAGATCGCGAAGCTTGGTGGTATCGAGCTGTTTTTAGGCGGTAAATAGAGGGTTGCGTTTTGGGAGCAAGAGCAAAGACTAGGGATGAAAAATTGACATTACCCAGGTATTGGACCGGATGGACATATTGCGTTCAACGAGCCAGGATCGTCACTCACATCACGTACTCGTGTCAAGACTCTGGCGTACGAGACGATTATTGCTAATGCGCGATTTTTTGGAGGCGAGGTATCACGTGTCCCGAAACTTGCGCTGACGGTGGGCGTAGCGTACGTGTGTATGTGTATGTGTATGTTATTCAATGGTATTTGACTCAAAAACCCATGTGGTGGCATATGAGTAGCACAGTAATGGATGCGCGGGAGGTAATGCTTGTGATTACTGGAGCGCACAAAAGCTTAGCATTGGCCAAGTGTGTCGAAGAAGGCGTGAATCACATGTGGACCGTGTCGGCCATCCAGATGCATCCCAAGGGTCTGATCGTGTGTGACGAAGATGCTACCTTGGAGTTACATGTCAAGGTAAGGTGTTGCAGGTGATGGATGGGACATAATAATATGTTAAACGGGTCACCTATCAGACTGTCAAGTACTTCAAGTCAATTGAGCATGTCCACCATTCCATTATCGGTCCCCACAACCTAGGGCTGCAGGGCAATCTCCTACGTAACATGGTTGACACTAATCAAGCGGCTAAACGACGGAGAAGATTGATGCTCCAAAACTTGTTGAACAATGATGATGACGATGGATGCCGTCGCGAAAGCTCACCGGAAGACGATGCAGCAGTGGCAGCAGCTGCAGCAGTAGCAGAAGCTGGCCAAAAGAGAAAGAGAAGAAACTCAGCCTACTGGCAGGAAACTTCGGCTGCGCTTGATGTCAATCCTTGAAGTTATCTAGCGGGCCTTCGATCGATAGCACACAGTACAATGCGAATAAATTCTTCAATACAAAAAAATGCTTATTTTGCTGAGGATATTGCAATATCCAGCTAAAACTGTTCTCGAGTCATGGTAGGTAATAGCCAATGTAGCTGGTAGTAAGAATGCACATTGTCACAAGAATTCTTGCGTATTCGTTCTCAAAGAGGCTTCCATTTTGTGTTCCTTCGTTTATCTCGCTATTACCACAGAAATGATAGTGGTTCAGTAATAAACCAGGTTGTGGGTGAAGGTGATCCCTTTTGGATACCTGCCGCTGATACCAATGAGCTATTACCAATATTCGGTGATGATACTATGCCATTCGTAGAGATCAAGACTTGTGCCTCTGATCAAGATGATGCGTTATGACATTTAGAATAGAATGTGGTTCTAGTGTATCAACTACTATCCTCATTCTACGGGAGCACGGTATGCGTTATTAGAGGTAGGTACTTCCAGTATGCGTGATTTCCGCTATTGGCGATGAAGAACATAGAATGATGTTAGAAATGTGAGGATGGGCAGAGCTTCTTTATTTTCTGTTTACCCACGGTGTTTTGTTAATCTTACACGATTACAGCCGTGAGGCGACTTGATACATATATACTACTTATACAATCAAGTTATCATGCTCAAAATGGGCGGCCCACATAGATTTCAAATCCTTTGTTTTCTATTGCAACAATGTATACGTGAAAATTGTTCAAGTTCTTGTTTTAGGAAAGTAAAACTTGAACTTGGCATCTAGTTAGAGCTTAGAGGTGGGAAAATTAGAAGTTTGGTTTTGACGGAAGGCGCTGATTAGTGTATGCAACGCCAAAGATGCCTATCTCCCATGTTAGTTGACTCGGATAAGCGGCAAAATGCTAGAAACACCCGATGCTTCTCTTGTTTCCATGAGAGTAATACGTATGTACGGGTCGATGTCCGAGCAAACTAGGTCTCATGGGGGTTTTACACGATATAATGGTTAGAAAACCATTCTAGGTGCCAAACGATTGTGATTAACAGATATGACGTGAGGATGGATACGTTCAAAATGGTAAGACTGTGCACTGTCGTCCGTGCATTTGCAGATTGGGATCTTTGGATCGGAGCTCTTCAAGCACAGCCAAAATGGCAAGTATCGAATCTGCATAGGTCACGAGTGAAATGTAGAAAGGTCTTTTATGGTTGTTGTTTCATTGCAGCCTATGGTTGACAGCCATATGCCCGCATTATCTTTCCCATGTCGCGGTCGTGGTAAATAGTGTGCTACATACCAGATAGAGCATATGTTACCACTCACAGTAAGTCTCGGACTTTGCGATAGATCAAGATGTGTAACTCAAGAGGAACCTCCGCGTATATAAACCGAGCTCACTATATGACATGAACAGAGAGACCCAGTCATGATTGAAACATACACTGATAACAAGAAAGGAACAAATAACGATCCCGAAACAGTGTCGCAGGGTAAATGGGGAAGAGTTCATCCTACATGCATAATATACAATCATTAAACTCACTGCGACCTTACAATCAAGATTCGTACTCAAACAAGCAAGGATTACTAGCTGAAGATCCCATTGACCGATCCCAAGGAGGCCATGCGTTTGGCGCTTATTATAACATTGTCTGTGCTGTATGTGGCACTGGTATGCTAGGCTTGTCACAGGCAATTGCACGTGGCGGATGGGGTGCCATTGCTTTGCTTTTACTTGCTTGGTGGATGGTTTCTGTAAGTCTCAGCATGGATGGTGAAGTTGTCATACTTACGAATTCCAATGAATCTAGTATGGATCTGTTATCCTTATAAAATGCTTGTATCATCCACGGAAGCAAACGACACGTATCAACAGCTTCAAAGACATTACAGAAGATGCATTCGGCAAGCTGGGTGGATGGTTATGCTTCTTCTTCATCGCTTGGGTGCTCTTGGGATCTCCTATTCTTTATCTTGTATTAATTGGACAAAATATGAACCAAATATGCCGTGATACGGCCGGTGAGATTGGGAGCATCCCTTGGACTATTATCTGGTCGGTGATTATAGCTATTCCTTTTGTGTTGATGAAGACCATGAAGGAGGTGGCATGGACAAGCTTGATAGGCACGACAGCATGTTTTGTAAGCGTCATAATGCTAATTGTTATGGTCGGTATTGATTCACCTACACATGCTGCCAATGCTGTGCGGTCCAACATTATATGGGAAGGTTTTCCCACTTCACTGGCGACGATTGGTTTCAGTATGGGCGGCAATGTTATCTATCCCAATGTCGAAGCATCCATGCGGCGCCCTGAATCATGGTCCAAGACCGTTGTAATAGCACTGACCACATGCGCCATGCTTTATATTGTCATTGCTGTACCGGGTTACTACGTGTATGGTCAAGATGTAAGCAATCCACTGTACAATAGCATAACCGAAGGTCCAGCCCAAACAGTCATTATTGTGTTGGTGACAATCAACATTCTTGTGAGTGTGCCCATCTTTCTCACATCATTCGCCCTCGATATCGAGTCAATGGCCAATGTCACTGTTGCACGATATGGCAAGTACCGCGAATTTGCGTTGAGAGCTGTTATTCGGGTATCAACCATGGTCTTTTGTACGGTCGTTGCATGTGCTGTACCATATTTTGACTATCTCATGAGCTTGTTTGGAGCTTTCGGTTCTTGCACCTCTATCTTTATCATACCTGTATGTATATAATGCTGATTGAGTGAACATTTCAACTAATGGCTGTAATAGGTGTTGTGTTATTGGCGGCTCACTGGATTCAGAAACAAGCCTATATGGGAGAACGCATGGTGTGCATTTGTTCTGGTGTTCGGTTTTGTCGGTTTAATATTTGGAAGCTGGGGAGCTGTTACAGATCTCATCCAGGCCTTCCGTGAGGACTCTGCTGCTGCTACAACTGCTCCCTAGGTAAAGATTGGAGACACCATAGTCGTAGTGTACTATACGGACACCCTCTATCCTGTCATTATGTCTTTTGGATACATTACATAGCATTTCACAAACTCCAACAAAAACAACTGAGTATCTATAAACATATGAGATTGATAGCCAGTATTAGTAAATACCTAAGTCAAGAAAGCGTATGTATACATAATTTATTGTACAGCTATGATTATATGGTGAAAAATTGGAGGTGACGTTGCTTCCATTCAACGAAATAAGACATGCGGAATAGTCATTGGGAAACTTATTATATGCCAAAGCAGCTAGGAAACTTCATTTAAATACACAATTTTATTGAAGCATAAATATGTACAGTTCGTAGTGGGTATTAACAATATGGATGATCTTCACAGGAGGCTGGGGTTAAAAGAGGTGGATTATGAAGACCATCAATCACGGCTACTTTTATCATGATGTCTGACAGTTCGTATACGCTATTGCGTATGCTCGAAAACGAGCTTGGTGTGAAAGCGAAAAGAGAATACGTGCAGTCATGGCAGCAATCACAAGCAGAACAATTTGGGGATCGTCGACGCATGTACGAGGCATTGAAACTCGACTTTCTAGGAAGGGACATGGCTGATACATGCCTCCCAACGATTCCAAGCGATTTCGGTAGCGATCAGTTGAACGTATTTCCAGCGAAGAACACAGTACTGCAGATAGTTGATACAAAGGATTTGAGCCATTCCACCCACTCTTTACTCAACGAACTTGCAACGGTAACCCCTGTGCGTCAAGTATACACGCGCCGTGCAACAGATGCGGACATCAACTTCCCACGTGGAATGCTTCGTTGGACCCTGACAGATGGTACTCATCAGATTGTGGCTATCGAGATGAAACGCATCAACGAGTTACAGCTTAAAACACCCTTTGGCTGTAAGGTAAGCAGTAGCTATCGTTCATTCACTAAATCGGCGTATTAACAGCATATGCCACCCTCATACAGTTATTGTTAAAATCATGTCAGGTACGCAGAGGGATACTGCTACTGGAGCCAAGCAATGTAAAAGTATTGGGCGGGCAAGTCCCTTCGCTTTACGGCCATAACATGTTAGCAGAACTCGAAAAGCGTTTCAAGCAGCAACTAAGGTTGGACACCACAAGTTTTTCTATTTTGTATGTAGCTAACCCCTTATTCTTGGTCGCATTCACCTATAGGATTGAAATTGATCAGACTACGACAGACACGTAAGCATTCAGCTAACTATAATTTCTCTTTAGCTGATGAGCTTGCAAAATAGAGGCAGACAAGGGCACAATAGCTCGCCAGCATCGGCTCCTTTGGATTTGCCAGTGAATTCCGAAACTATGAGGCCTGAACCTGAGATGCCAGTAGGAGAAACATCCGAAGATGACTTTGGCGATGATATGGATATTGACGACCTGGAGGCTTTGGAGCGGACGTTAGCTGCATCCAGACACACCACTTCCTCTTATGCATCTTCCACAATAGCAACCACCACTGTAATTCCGACAACGACTCCCTCTGTCACGGATGATACTGGTTTAATCTCAAGGCAACCATCTCAATTGCCGCTATCCCGGTCATCACCTTCAACACATACTACATCGCCCACTACTACTGCTGTGGATGAAACGCCTACGACAGAGATTGAGAGGATGACCGTTGGCATGCTTAGAAAAATGCTTAAAAAAGATACTACAGATGTGGATACAGTTATAGTTACCGGTCAAGTGAAACGAATATTCAAGCTAAAAGTTACTGGAATGCGTATGCGTTTATTGGCCCGTATTCGTGATCCATCCACATTTGAGGACTTGGTTGTTGTTTGGCCAGATGAGGTACGTCATTCTGATTGTATATGTTTTCCCTGAACCTTGCTAACTTAGTATTGGTATCAGGTGGTTAGTAGGGAACTCGGCAAAACGGCTAAAGATGTGCTTGAGATGAAGGAGAAGGAAGGTGATAAAGTTGTAACTGAAACGGTATGTAGTTAAAAGGCTAGCCTGGGCATATATTCTGATCCATTACTGCCTTCCAGCTATTCAAGCCATTCTTTGCACGGATACATAATGTGTTGGGCGAGATGACAATAGACCTGTCAATACTCGAGAGCTATTCAGGAGAAGAAGACATGCCGGACATGCCATTAGTAGTAGAATTTAAACCGCTTTTATCATCATGACGTTATGGAATATATATGTGAGTAATTAAACGACAATCAAATAGAGAATCCATTTGGATCACGAGAAAGGTCTTTATTCCAAACGAAGACATCCTATTCGATAAAGTCATCGAGGCCTTCATTGTTAGCCAACACATAGGGAATGCCAGCAGCCTTCAGATAATCGTCGCTCCTATAAAAGTGATAACGTTAATGGAAAGTTCGGACAAAGGTGCTTGGTAAATGAGATGCTTACCAGAACTTAGTGAGATGGCGTTGGCCAGAGTCATTCAACAACGTAACGATCACGTGACCTGGACCAAGCTTTCTTGCCACTCTTACAGCAGCTACACAGTTTACTGCCGAGCTACTTCCAAGGAATAGGCCATCTTCTCGCACCAGAAAGCGGGACATTTTGACAGCCTCTTCATCGCTTACTCTGAATGCATCGTCGACGAGACGGCGTCCCATGTTAAAATTGTATGTCAGCCTATTAATGCCAATGCCTTCGACGACCGTATCCACTTGATGGCGTTTTCGCGTACCCTCCTGTTCTTGTGGTGCATACATGACATTGTATTTAACCTTGTTGAACAATCCTGAGCCCAAGGGATCTGCTAGGAACACTTTGAGTTTGCTGATGCGAGGTTTGAGATACATGGCAAGCCCTGATAAAGTGCCTCCAGTACCAGCTCCAAGAACTAATGCATCCAACTTGTCTCCCACTTGTCGATATATCTCTGGGCCAGTATTCTCGTAGTGTGCACGAAAGTTGAACTCATTCTCGAATTGATCGGCAAAGTAGCCTTTTACATCACCCTCGCCAAACTCTTCAGCTCGTCTACGTGCCAAGTTTACAAATTGATTCTTGTCAATAATACTGACAGGGCGCACCTTTTCCACTGTTGCACCAAGCTTTTCTAAAAGTTGGTATTTCTCTTGAGCTTGGTCATCCGGCATCACAATCCAAGCTCTATATCCACGTGCCCGCGCGATCATTGCAATCGATATACCAGTCGATCCCACCGTGCCTTCGAAAACCGTGCTACCTCGATGTGGCTTAAGGATACCGGCTTCTTCAGCGGATCGAATTACGTTGAGCGCGACACGGTCCTTGGAACTCCCTCCCGGATTTAGAAACTGCGTTGGATGAGTTTGACAGCAACAACATCTGCATGAAACCGCAAAAGCCATACCTCCGCCTTGCCCTATACAACCAAACAATAGAAAAATATTTAGCCCAAGATATAACGACCACACAATAGCTTATAAATCATACCAAAATAGTACAGCCAGTCGCTTCAGAAAGACTTCGTATTCGCATAAGAGGTGTGTTTCCAATCAGTCCATCAACACCATCAACAATACTTGTTGAGTTGGTCTCTTTCTTTTTATACAGGTAAAAGGTAGCTATCACGGTCAAAAGTGATCCGGTGACAAGACCTATAGCAAGCGATTGTCGATCAAGTGTCGCCATTGGTGTTTGGAAGCAAAGAACAGTTCAGGCTATTGCAGTCACATGCATTGTGGAGGAGGTTCCATATCAAATACACCATAACCATTTTCACTCTCAGATGACTTGTTATTGCGACCTATGCCTATTGATATATTGCCATCCTTGCAGTAATTCATTTCATCAGCCAACGCCTAACGACCACACATGAATGCCCAAAATTATCTCGTTCTCCGTATTACAAGCACAAAGACATCATTTTTATCAACGTATGATGATAATCTAATGCATTGTCTCAAAGATGGGTCTATCGTTGTTGATGATCAGATCACCGTACCACACCACATCTAATTATGTCAACAAGAACAGAGTATTGCGTATCAGTATACCATGGGATGAAAATAGATGAATTAAAAAAAAAGGACAACGCATTTATTATAAAAAACGCAATAAGATGGTGATGGATTAGACCAAACGTAGCAGCTGTTGCTAATACCAGACCTTTACTCCATCGTCTCAAGTTACTTGCAGCAAGCTACCTTACAGCTTTTATTACGTGAACAGCAGATAGCGATTGTATAGAAACAGCTTTATTTACGTGTAGCAACTTGCTTTAATACATACGCATTCTTATGGATGATGCCATATCCCCTAATCCTGTTGGTTATTACCAAGGATGAACGATGCGGATGCAGTATGGCAGCTTTTCTTGTCTGCGCTGGATAAATTTTTGGGTAGCTTTTATGTTGAAAACTCTACTTGGAGTCTCATAATCAGTAATCGGGATACCAAGGTGATCTACGTAAAGTTAAAGATATGGCTGACATGTACTAGAATATAATAGAATATTACTTTGTACCTTTCATAACACAACAAATTTGATTATTCAAGCATCCGATCCAAAATATGAACAAACAATTATTTGTAATTTTTATTTATAAGGATCATACTCAAGCCATCTTCAGAATATATGTTGAACCATCGACCATCATCCATACGTGACCATCCAGCTTTGTCCGCTGAAAAGAATGCTTTTTCTTGCAGTTCCCAGGATATACGTGCGGGGGTCTGTGAACCGGAGGAGAGCGATGATGAGGGAGTCGATGGGATGATACTGGCCCAAGGCCGAACAGACACTCGCTCGTTCTGATTACTTGGAGTATACCATGTGGGGCGCCGCCAGCTTTGGTGGGGATTGGGTGGGATTGGCGTCTTTTCGTTTTCCGGTGATCGTTCCTGTTCACACCGCAGGGTATCTAGTGCCTAATTGAGTAGTCTTGCATTGGCTATTACTTTAATCTATCATATAAAATGTTTAAAACATCAGCTTTGATTTATACCACCTTCAATACACTTACATGGAAGAATAGCAAGTACGCCAAAACCTTTTCAAAGTCCTGCATGGTCGAAATGCCAGTAGGAAAATTGAACGTGGCGCGCGGTAGATGCACATACAAGCCATCAGCTGTGATATGAATAGATGAAAGATCACCATGTAATCCGTAGATACGTAGCACCCAGGCAGACAGATTATGGGTCTCCACTTGACCAATCACGTCAAACATCTGGTCCAAGATATCTTTGCCTTCTCGGATGAGTTTGCCAAGGTCATGTGAGGCTTTGTCATCATCGTTGTTCTTGGCTGCTTCCATGGCCCCAACGTCGTATGATGGTCCACCCCCATGATCATAAATGAACCGAAGATCGATTTTAAAAGCAATAGCGCTGCTATCCATGTGCTGTTCCTTTTTGTTTTCATTTGAATAGGGATTTGTGATTTCTCCACTAAGAATATAATGTTATTAACGATTAGGCAATCGTATATATCCTCGTACTTACTATGCCAAACGGATGATTGTGCGAGCAAACAATGATTCTAGTAACGGGGATGAAACTTTGAAAAGGTAATCATATTCGCATGCGTTATTGGTACGCAGAATGCCCTTCTGGTTCTCAAGGATATTCAATCTAAAATCAACAGTCAGACATGTTATCCAACTTCAAACCAAGAGCACTTACACGTTATCGGAACAACGAATGATTTCTCCTCTAGCTCGCCAAAAAGATGCATCCTTCAAAGCATAAAGATACTCTTGGGCCGAGTCGGTATCCCGTTGTGCGGCCAACTACAAGAGCGTGTACTTATGTCATCTACAAAGGAGTCCCAAATTTCCCACCAGACTGAGGTTGCCTTTTACCTATAAATATAGGTATACCTACCACAAAGGATCCATCAAGGAACACAGCCAAGTGTGATTAGGCAGCAACGATCAACGAAGTGGGTTACATAGATGAATGCATGAGTACCCTCATTTTGGGGATTGCATAAATACCATCCTTGAGACTTACTAAGAGCCATTGATTGATGATGGTATGCATACAAGTAGAAGGAAAAGTTGTGTAATACTGTTGGTGACAACAGCCTTTTTTATATGTGAGTGTGCGTGGGAATTGTTGTCATGATGGATCGAACTGATAGAGTGCTCAAGCGACTTGGAGTATCGAGTCGAAGTGATAAACCCACCTGCCACTTGAGAGCTGTTTTTTGTAGGTGACATAAGTACACTGTTTCCGGAAACCTTTTGCGCAAATTTCGTGTAACGTATTGCGCTCCTAAGAAGAATGAATCTGCCAATTGCCAAATACAAAATCTGTGCTGCTAGATTGTATTCGAGCCAAAAGATTTTACTGAGCTCCATGAATCCGTATTTTGTATTTGTCAATTGTACAATCATGTATCGCAACTTCTATATTTTCAAACACAAAGCACTGTAACACACGTGTTGAGAGATAAGGGGCTTGGTCAGGTGTCAATAATGATAAGAATCTGCCTGCGAGTCATCCAGCGCAGCTTTAAGTGTAGATAGCTTCCATATGTGACTCACTGTACGTTTCTTTAATGAAGGTTATCGGTTTGGTTAGGTAAGAAGTAAAATACATAGAGGATGCCACCTTGACCATCGATCACACATGTAGCGGCGGCAAAGATAGCTGCTATAACATGATGCAATGTGTTGCACATGGACACGAGATTACTGCACTTGCCAACTTGAAGCCTCCACTACAATCCGGCAAAGGTTTGCTCACACGAAAAATGAACGCGTGCACCTATCCTTCTCTTATTAAAGTTTCTCAGATGAACTCGATAGCTACATGTATCAGACTGTTGGTCACGATGCTATTCAATACTATGCAGAATGTATGGATGTACCTTTATACCGCGGTGAGATACGAGGTACGCCTATCCACCAAGAGAATAACTACGTTGCTACGCCTGAGGACGAAACGGAGGACCTGTACAAGCTATTATCTGAAATTGTGGTATGTTTACTCTGGCTGTCATGTGAGATGGCGATTGACGTATACAGAGAAAATAGAAAATCCATCCTGATATTCAAGGCGTGTCTGTCGGTGCGATCCTATCAAATTACCAGCGGGTTCGAGTGGAACATGTGTAAGGGAAATTTGGGCACGTATCAAACGCACAGATGATTCATAAACCACACTCTTTTATCAAAGATGTGATCGTCTTGGACTCAAGTCACTGGCCTATCTTTGGGAGCGCGATCAAAAAGAGTTATTAAAAGAAATGGCAGACTCGGGTGTGCAAGCCATTCTAGTTAAAGTTGCCGCCATGGGCTTAAAGGCATCTCACTTAGGACGAACTATTGGTGAAATGTATCCACTACTGTGTGAATTGGTAATCTTTTCTCGTCTAACAACTATTTATGTGATATATACTGACGTAGTTATATGTTAGAATGAGAAATATCAGTGTCATATTTGCGGTGAGGGAGGTGAATACGAAACTTTTACTCTTGACTGCCCGCTTTTCAAGAAGCGCATCATTGTGTAAGTTATTTGGAAGGAGGAAATTGGGGAATCACTCACCTATTTTGATTTAGAAATGATACCCAGACGATCGTTCATTCGGATGATGCGTTTGCACCTGTTGCATATCTTAAATTCAAGCATTGCTCTCTCCTAAATAAAGAATGAAGGCTTATGATTTATCTCTTATGAATTTTAAAGATATGTTTTTGCTGGACACGAACAGCCAATGTATAAGGATCAAAGTCAAAGCAGTAATTTTTATGTCGATGTAGCTATAAGTCTATCGTGATAATCTACGTAATCTTTTTCCATGTCGGAAGTTCATGACCTTGCTCAGTATCATCCAGGATCATACTATTGGTTCTTCCACTGATGGTCCTTGTATCACGCGTAAATGTTGATACTTCGTCACCCAACGGAATTCCTGCAGGCATAATCGGCCTTAACCGTGGCCAGTTGATGAATCGCATGCCATGCTGCAGCACGTAGCGCCAACAGAACACCACAACCGTAAAGGAAAAGGAAAGTAACGATATGAAGGTATTGGAAGTAGATGAAGCAGCGGAATCAGGCAGCAATAGAGAAGGGAAGAATAAAATGACGAAAAAGAGCACAAGGGATAGCACCAGAGCTACTGGGACAACGCGCAGTGGCCAAGCAACCTGGAACTCAAATGGGCTAGCGCACGGACCAGCCTCTACTGTGTACAAGCCCAGAAACAAGTCGATTCCATCTTGACGTGAGCCATCCATAAAGTTGTTCTTTACGTAACGAATTAACGAGTTGATCAAGTCATTCATTGCTCCTGCAAAAGTACGTCTTCCAGTCCTATCATCTTGTCTAAGCAGACCATAACCGTTTTGGATGGTGTGGTATTTATCTTACCGCGTGTAATCTGTTTTGAGCGCTCCTGTTCCAGAATAAGCAATGCTGAGATGGTCCGCATTATCAGCCCATGCTTTGCGAGTCTCTTCATTAGCAACAATCCATCATTGTCCTTTAATGTTGTTATAGTTACCATTATTGAACATGTCCATGAATTGTGCATTTCTTTCAATGATATCAGTCGGTGAAAGGATTCCAACGTAATGCAGCTGTTGATTGATGTTCCACCGTGCTAGCGTGCTCTGTACCACATTGGTACGGTCTAAGCAATCCATGCAATTGGAGCGCACGACAGATGTTTGCCGACAACAAAGTGTACGATCTTTCGCAGTATCGCAAAAAAAACCTTGTCGATGGAGTTCAGGTTCAAGTTCATCTATCAACGCTTGTACACGATCCCATTTCATCCCACGGCATTCACGATGAAAATCAAAATGTACATATTGAAGGCGAGAGTCATCCAGTCCATCAATTATTCGCGCATAAAGTTGACCCATTGGGTACTCGTATCCAGTCTTGTTGACCAAGTTGAGTAATAATTGTGGGCCATATATCCGAAATTGTTCATTGAAATGCGCACGGGATACATCCAATACCTATATCAAGTCAGTTAGGTTATATATATTTTGTTTCTCTCACTTTCTTACTTGGTTATCATCAACATTTGAGTTGAACCACAAGCGAGGTACATAGCGGATGTTCGGAATTTGACCCCATATAGCAGGAAGCGATCCACGTGTCTGAACATAGGACATGTGCACTGCGCCAGTGACTTGATTTGGTTGGCATGATAATAGCTGTTCGGTTTCAACAAAGTTGCTGGCATGACCATTGCTGTTGAGACCTCGGGAGAAGTAGCGAGTGCCAGCATGCTCTCTGCTCCGCCGACTAATGAGTGCAAATTCGACAAGACAGCCTTGAAGTGTAATCTTCCTGACATGGACAACTATGGCGTTTGTCAGTAAGCGGTAGATGCTACTGCCCATTGTGTTACACCATGCTCACAGCCTTGTATGAATGGAAAGATAAATTGGCTTAACTAAAGTACAATGTTGTTAATTGACGTCGTGAATAATTGATATCTCGTTTGACTTACATCGCAGTCCAGAGTTGTCAATTTTTCTACGAGATATCGATTCCAAAAAAAACGAGGATCGGTCTATGATTGGAAAACAATTGAAAGGAACCATCAAGCAAAAAGACATGCTGCTAACTTACATGCGTCCACATAGGTTCCCTGTTTTCACCACCTTCTTTCTGTTGTTGGAGGGACCGTGTCAAATCATACGTGTAGGAAAAGTAAAAGGTATTTTGCTTTAGGTGATCTTGTAGCAGGTGGATATACTGCTGCTCGTCACTGAGCTGACTATTCGTCAAGTGGGACAAGTCGCGTGGCAATGGTAGAATTTGAAATGTCGTTGCACGAAAGATTTCATGACCGTTGAATACGCCTGCGCATTCACGCCCAAGAGTGACAATTATGTACTCGCCTATTAATGTCCAGAGCCCATAGTCATCAGCGTTGTGGTAAAAGAATGTTCATACTACCATTACCTGCATGAAGACGAATGAAGCCCATAATACTATATACATCCATCTCTTGCAGTATATGAGCGTGTTTGGTCGCTGGTGCTAAGGACGGCAATTATGCATGTATTGGTATCTTTCAATCTTTTCTCAGCGACTCCCCTTTTTCCCGTTCTCCCGTGATGAGTACCATTTACTTGCAATTCACCCGAGACCCGATCCACTGTCAAGACTACTGACTTCGTGTTATTCCGCCCTTCAACTTGTCCATCGAGTGTTCGAAATATATATGAGTCTTTAGTGATAGCAAGTCGTAATTGCCCAAGCGTCATGAAGGCGAGAGATGAACGGAAACCAACTGAAGAAAGAACCCGCTTAAGCCAAGTTTCACAAGAATTAGCCAGTAAGATACTTGGCGAGAACATTCAACAAGCGCAGCGCTAAAATCGTTCAACAGGCATTATCCTATATGCTCCAGTGGTTTATTCGAGATGGTTTAACAACGATATATAAAAGTGAGCATACGACCAAGACCGGGATAGCAACGTTTGCATACACAATATATGGATACTACAATTTATTCTGGGTTTCTTCAAAAGCATACAATAAAGAAAACTATAATTACGTCCCATTAACAGAGAGAGCGGCTAAACTTCGGCTTCCATAGACATAGCCTTGGCTAGATATGGCACGTGACATGGTTTTACTCGGGAACTTAAATAGCCGATGTTCGTCGATTGTCGGTCGTAGCAGGTTTAATAAGCTTTCAACGCACAATGGCAGTTACAGAGACCACACAGCCAAAGGACCAACCCACTGAACCTGTGGCAGCAAAGACATCGGTTATGATTGATCCAGTTACCGGAAAGTCGATCCCAATGAAAGACGGCAAGCCATGTCGCGTGTGCACTGATTTCAAGACATGGTCAAAGCTCGAAAAGGAGAAATCCAAAAAGGCACATGTCTCGGATTCCAAAGCTGCAGAGTCGACAAATACACCGGTCCAAGACAAAAGTTCAGCGTCAATAGCAGCAGCTGCCAAGGAGGCAACTGAAGAGGAGTGGCGTAAAAATAATTGCCCTGCCGACGTTGAAACACTGGGAAATGCCACATGGACGTTGCTCCATACGATGGCTGCTTATTATCCTGATCGACCGGCACCTTCACAAATGGATAGTATGCGTACTTTTATCAATTCATTTGCAGATAATTATCCTTGTTGGTTCTGTAAGGTACGCTTATGATGGTAATGGCGATAGGAAATCTTGTACCTAATGATTATTTACAATGCATGATAGGAGGATTTTAAAAAATCAATGGAGAAAGCACCTGTGCAAGTAGGCAGCCGAAAGAAGCTCAGTGAATGGCTTTGCGACCGACACAACGAGGTTAATGCCAAGCTTGGTAAAAAGCAGTTTGACTGTTCCAAGGTGTTTGAACGATGGTTGAACGGACCGCCCGATGGTCGATGTGATTAGATACCTTTAGATCTCCTTAGATAAACAGCTGCAATAAACACATCTGGCTATAGTCGTGTAAAATTGAACTTTAGATACATGAACAAGTGAAACAATAAGCATCTGTGACAAGACATCCTGAAAACATAAGAAAAATTGCTGTGTTTGGATGATTTGGTTATGGTACATCCAATGGTGATTATAAAGGAAAGGCGGGCTCTTCTTAAAATGACCAACAGCCGAAACTTCCGTGCAACAAACTCTATCAAATATCCTTATATATTGCTAGCCATAGCCGTGTTAGCAGCAAGACATGGCTATAATCATCGGGTGTGATTCCGCGTTTCCGCACGCCACATGCTTGTATTTGACGCAATACTGCGACATTAGAGATCTGTCAGAGGCTGTATGTTTTGGAAGAACTGGGCCTATTCTTCTACTCTGTAGGCACTGCACATGCATCAAAATGGTAATCCGATGCGGTATATCCATTCAGGTTATAGCTTGGTCTGCACGATAGCCCCATGTCGGGAGCTATCGCAAAGCCTATTCTTTGCCTACTACCGTCGACAATACGTTTTGCATTTCGTGCTCTGCTTCTTAATAGCGTCTGTGAAAACATAGGCTACCAAAGACTTCAAGTGGGCTTTGTGGATTGGGACATCAGTGTAACATCCTTCTTGTCCTTGTTTTTTCTAGTGGCATATATGGAAACCGTATTATGGCCCCTACTTGTCATCGCGTGCACCTCTCACTCCCAACTTGGCATTTGTGCCCCTGCATCTTACAACCATGCTTATATATATAGTACAGCCTACAGGTAGGTGTACTACACCCCAACATCTAAGACTTACGTTTGGCAGTAGATTATTCAACATGTAGGCTGCAGGGTGCCACTGTCAACATTACCACTTTCCAGTTAGTAGTTAGCTTGACGGGTAAGCAAATCGCACTATGTAACTGCATTACACACCACGCGGTAAAGGTAATTATTAACTGTGCATTAAGGAAATCAGCACGGAGCCCAAGATCTTGAACGATGTTTGAATGGTTACGGCAGGGGTCTCGGCAAAGAACGGGGTACCACGGTTACGCCGTATCGTTACAACGAGCTTGTAGACACATGCACGCATGTGCGCGGAAGGGGTCAGCGTAAAGAGTATTAGCACAGTGAGCAAGTTGAACAAGGGCGCAATGCAATTTCCATAAGTGAAAGCGTGGATTGACTTTTTATGGTAATAGTTGCACCATCCGCACGCCCTGGTGGTACCCGATGTCTCGAACACGATCTATGTTGTACGTCAAAGTGCACATCCTCGCGTTTTAAGGTTGTAGTGGTACCAACAGAGATCCTTTTCCACATATATAAAAGAAGCTCTTTTGTTCATGACATCGTCCAAGAATTACAACCATAATAATACATAATACAATATAAATCGCTACTATGGACTGGTTTCCCGCAACACCTTCATCCCGATCAGCATCACCACTATCAATGCAATACTACGCTTCTCATCATCAACATATCACCTCTACGGCATCCTTGCCATTAACCAAGGAGAATTTATCTCGTGTTGCATATGCACAAGCAGAAGAATGCGAACCATCCATCAGCATGCTTGCTCGCTATTATCATGACCTATCACTACCTCCACTGCCAATGTCACCACGACGCGAGAGAAAAGCATCCTCGACAACTAAGAGCATCCGCTCATCTGATACCGTGTTAGCATCACCAAGACTCTCTCCATTTCCATATCACAATGATTCGCTTTTTTTGCCGATGGCTGAAAAACAACAGCAGCAACATATTTATCATCAACAGATGCACCACAACGTTAATAGCCAACCATCACTCAACAACTTTCAACAAAAGCGACGATCCAGTGCAAATGAGCCTCATCAACAAGCAAGCCCGTTATCCATGACTCTGCCACGTCGCCAAGTCAGCGCTCCCCCAGTCGATCGAGCAACACGGAGGCACCATGAAAATAGCTTGAATAATATCAAAACGCGGTGGCCTGGTGCTTTTCGTCATTGGTTCGCAAGGTTATTTCAAGGGAAGAAGCGCGCAATGGCACATGGAGCTTCCACCAAACATCACTGTTTAAGTGAAGATTCACCTGTGTGGTACAGCCAATTTGCAGGAAATCCGCCACCTCCCACGGAACGGCCTATGGTCGCTGCTTGATTTGATTTTTTTTGTAACTCTTATTATCATCATCGCATGGATTATCGCATTTTTGTTTGACTCCTTCTCCTCTTCGTGAGTGTTATGTATTGTGTTTGTATTTCATGCTTGTGTATCTTCATGTATCTACCTATCATATAGTTATCCCATCGTCATAAATAAAATATATGATATTCGACATAGTTTCTGACCTGGGTCTCTGTGAAACCAACTACATGCGAGACTGGGTCGTGTGGTATGTTGGATTTTGTGCTTTCCCCCCAATACTATTTTCCTTCCCTTAATAGTACCTCCTCGAAAGATCGCAAATGCATTGCTTTCAAAAGATAAGGGAGAGCTTATCAAGTGCAACTTAATTAAGGATCGGTAGTTGTTTATTCTTTCAACTCACCTGGTATATTACAAGCAGAGTGAGGTAAGATACAGCAATTCACGTAATTAGGTGTTCACTTGATACTTACCTCCAAATTCAACCCTAGTATCCACGTTATCTGCTGTGTATTTTGACCGACTTTGCCATCGATTTGATTTGATTTGTACGCGTACTGCCCTTTTGTATCTAAAATTCGCTTATCGTGATGGTTCCCGAAATAGTGTTTTAGGAAGTAGATCAGGTCAGTTAGGTCTTAGTGGTATTGAATAGAGTTATGTACATAGAATAAGCTGCTCGTCTCCGGAAATAACCAGCTGATTTGGATACATGTAAGCTTTGGGTAAATCGCATATCACTCAATACGGCACATGCTAGTTGGGTACCATCGACATCAGGCGGCTTAATCCATTTTTAGCGGCTACCGGGTATACTAAATATTGCATTCTCCAGCAAGCTTTTGAGAGGATTGTGCTCTGTTCCTGGAAACTGAGTTTGTTCTGGTCGATGCCGTGGGCGTGCATAATGTTTGTTGTGCTGATAGCCGGGTGATGACTGAAGATGGCATGTTGGGTACGGCCGCCTTGACATGCATTCTTGGCGTCAATTACAAGATCGTTGATGATATGGGGGGTGGGAATACAAATCATCGAGCCACGGTGTTGTATTGTACTATAATGTCTGTGAGTGGCACATTTTTATTACGGGCTGATGATCGCTAGAAAACTGATGGAGATGGCTCTCAAATGCCGATCGTATTAACATTTCTGAGATACCAGGTTGTAGAGCAAAAAAGAATCCTTTACTGCAAATAGTGATTGGACGGAAGTCAGGATCATGCTATCATTGAACAAGCCTGTGATCAATGTTTTCATTCTAACATCGTTTATGTTTGCACTTTAATCGCCAAAAAATGTGTTGAGTATCACACAGAGAAGTGAAGCATGGAGCCTTTTCTTTTCGCAGGCTCATCGCACTGTGTAACCTTCTTCCTTGTCACATATCGCGTGGGAAAGCTAATACTTGACCGTCCATATCAAAATTGAGTCATCCGATGAGCGCAATGGCAACGTACTCACTATGCTATACAATGTCAGGATTCGAATAAGGAGGACGAATAAATAGAGATGTTGCAAATAAGTAAGCAACCAGCGTGGCCGACAGGTACAGTGGGCTATCGAGTGTCTAATTCATTATGCATATACTGGGATGAGATGGTATCCAGTGTATTGATTTGAACGATGAAAGGCGATCCTATCTGACGTTTCTCTATTCGCTTCACAACATATATCTATTGTCGGTGGTATTCAACCCATGACCGGCTTAAAGCAAATGACGTGATACCACTTATGCAGTTGCTGCAGTTGCTGCAGGTGGTCAAAGCACACAGTAATTGATATGGTCTGTGCATATTGGAAAGCAGCGTTTAAAGTTTGGTAGCATGTACAACCATCGATCATTCATAATTTATGGGCATATCAAGTTTTTTATTCATTGTAGAAAAATGATTGCCTTGTTGCAAAAGTTCGCCTTATTGGAAAAGGACTGCAGTTCAGAGCAAATCTCGAAGGTGAAACAGGCAACGGCATCACAAACATAAAATATTCAAATCGGGAGAAAGGAAGGGGAGAAAGGAAAGGCAAGGAGTTATCTCTGTCTTGACCTTTGCTTGAAGAACAACCAAAAAAGAGGGGAAGAAAACAGAAATTGTTTTTTTTGGATTTTGTATGCCATTTTCCAATTGTTTTTGTTTTTTTTTTTACCCTTTTCCTGCTTTTTTTTACTGGTTTTTCATGGTTGTTAACACAGGTTTTCGGCATCGACACCCATATCACAGGCACGCTGTTTGAGATAAGTGTACATCTTGTACTGCAAATCAAGCAAAGGCGAATCGTTGCGGTCAATACCGGCGTTGGCCATATCCGACAAGTACGACTGGACACCGACAATGAGATGCAATAATGAATCCTCCTGATAATTGTACAGGTGCTCAATGTTGTGTTCACCAGCTTCTGGTTGTTGGTCATCTTCTTGATCAAGTTCCATCACATTCTCATCTTCTTGTTCGACAAATCCATCCGGATGGTAGTGGTCATAGTTACTGTCGTAGTAATCTGCAGTCAGGGCAGCAGCAGCAACAGCACGATCATAGTCACCAAAATACGATTCTTCCTCTTGTTGAATTATATCGTAGTCAGGAAAAGCGTAAGGTTGATGTTGTTGGACATTGCTGCTATTATTCATCTGCACAGGAATGGAGGTACTGCTGAATGAGCTTGGTTCTAATTTGCCGAAAGAGAAGATTATGAACGAGAAGAGAGGTCTTCGAGCAAAAAACAAGTGCAAAGTATTAAGAGTAAATAGAAAATGGAATGTTAGTGCTTTGAAGACCTCAATAGAACAAGATAAGAAGGAAGAAAGAGAAGGAAAATGAGAGAAAAATGAGTGTGTGAATGAATGTGGTGGGTTAGTTGGCTGGTTAGAGTTATGAGGAAGGACACAGAGGTGACCAAATGGAAGGATACCCGATAGAACGTAAGATTTGGATTCCCTTTTATACCAATCACGAGTTATGTGGCACAAACCGTAATCTTGCTCCAAGGTCATCCATTACCTGTGGCCACATAAGAAGGAACTCCCCTTACATGCCGACTCTCCGCATGGCCATTTTATTGGCTGCTTGTGGACCCCTTACTCAACCTTACTATTTGCACCGTCCGCTTTGCATCGACCTTTGAAGTCCAGGTGGAACAAGGCACCAACTTTTTATATTACAAACATCAATTTCTTCTTTTGCCACACAACCACCACAGACCACTTATCACATTACTATCATTTATATCCTAAACACTTGTTTACCTTGAAAACCTACATTCGTTATAGACTCAGCTTAACACTCATCGCACGCATAGACGATCAAAGGTGTACGGGCTTCAAGTATGTTTGGGATTGGCGTATAAACCTTCCCTTTACCATGGGTGATTGGTTCATTTATCAATTGCTGATGCTGCAGCTCTTTCAGTATAGTATTCTAAGCTAAGCTGCTTGGCCATATAATCAGTGCAATGATCACGACTTATGGACAACAATTCCCACGCCCCCTTCCATGTACATGAAGCATGAGATGTCGTCACCGGCATAATCACACATCTCTTTCGCCCATTTGATTGTATACCTCATCAAGAGCTCCATAGTTTGGTAAACGGTAATGATAGCTGTTCATAGGAAGATGCTCATGCAGCATTGGTCTTTGTAATTATCTCAGTAGTTCTCTACTGCTTTATTACTGATGTTCATTGTTGTCTCTGTGTGATATTAAGCATTATTCTCTGATCGAAACCTTGTGCTATGATCATCGTCATTTCAGGCCTGTATCTTAGCTTGTATGATTTCCTTTAATATTTTGTGATCTTGCTATTATAATCGGAAGGATAGGGTGGAGGTGGGGGCTGATAAGTGGGTTGCTGCTGATAGTAGTAGTCTTGTCGGGGGTACTGCTGGTACTGCGTGAAGCCGCTTTGCAGTGGAATAGGTTGAGATGGAGTGTGTTCAATTGTTCGCCCGAATGCGCTGGCTGTGATAATCGCTGCAAAATAGAACTAACCCCGAAAGGGTATGTTGATGCATTGCCATGGTGGTATGAAATCTTCACTCTTACCTGCAAAGCGTTACCGACAAAGACAACAAACGCACCAAAGATCGTGAGATTGCGTACAGATGCATCACAATCCCCACGGTCTGTTCCCAGTGGTCCGCTCCCTGGAAGATCATAATATTCTGTATTGCCTGAGCTGATTTGACTCAGGTATCGATTACAACTTGCCACTGTTTCGTCACGGAGAGCAAGTAGTGCGATCCATGCTGCGAGCGTAATGCATAGTACAACAGTTGCCATGACCCAGTATGATATACAAAATATACGCAATAGGCGTCTATTTTGCTGCAAGACCAAAATATAACGAATCGTTTGAGCGAGCCATCATTAGTACACTAAACAACACATGATTGGCTTACTTGCATGTTGCTGAATAGACCTAGGAGCGTGCAAAAGAAAAATATGGCTGAGATGGATACGCACAGATATAAAAACGGCAGAGCTACGTGCAGCTCACTCTGGAAATAGCTAGTGATCACTTTATGTTGTCGGACGATAAGTCAGCAGTGGCAATTCTGGTGGGCGAAGTATGTATGCGTTTACCATTTCGTTTGACCAAGAGCCATATAAAGACTCCACCATAGACAATCTAGGAATCTGGAAGTTAATGCTTGCGCATATGTTCAAGAGTCGGTTGCAATAAGATAGTAACCCTTACCAGTGATATGCCTGAAATCGTTGTGATAGCCGATCTATTAATAACAAGTTTGAGGGATCAGTGGAACGATAGAGGTAAAAATGGCACATTATACCTAAGTGGCAAGCAGAAGCAGCAGTTACTGATATGTCGTCGCATCGTTCAGTAAAAAAAAAGTAGAAAGAAAACGAGAGAAAGGGAAAGAGAAGCAACGTTTCGGGGAAACCTCGTTTAGACTTGTTGCACAATTGGATGGATGTCGCATGTTCAATGTGCCAAGAAATTATAGCCACGTGAACCTAATACTAGGTATGTCGTCATTTTCTCCACGCCGGCATGATTTTAATAGAGACAAAAGGAAGCTCTTTTTTATTGATCATATGTAGGTATATATGCTATGTTTTATTGAAAGGGTCAGGCATGCTAGATTGCTTGGAGTTGATCATGGGGATGAGTCATCAATAGCGTCTTATAACTTACCACTTAGAAATAATCTTGTCGAAGATGACCGATGTATACGGTATCAGACCATAGGCATGACTGGATATAGCTATTTCAATAGAGCCAATTGATGACGACCTCGTTGCTACGGCAACGAACCTGATATTGCTTCGGCGCTTAAATACGCGTCCTTGAAATAATGTTCGTGTTCCATACGCGTCCCAAATCCAGGTTGGCTTTTTTTCGCACCCACACAATGTCACAGCAGCAGCATTTGGAGGAAGAAGATGAAGATTATGGACCATTGCCTATTTCCCAACTAGAGGTACTTGCAGCTAACGTCTAACATGGTTTTAAAGAATCTGACTCTCGACATTCGAACCCTTAGCAAGGTGGCATTTCGGCAACTGATATAAAAAAGCTGCAAGAAGCAGGATATTACACAGTAGAAGCCATTGCATATGCGCCGAAAAAGGCGTTGATCACTATCAAAGGCATTTCGGAAAACAAGGCAGAAAAGTTGTTGGGGGAAGGTAAGGAATCAATCATACGCTGACAAACTCATGAAACTTATGGTGGTGGATGCGTGTATAGCTGCAAAAATGGTCAATCTCGGATTCACAACCGCTATGGACGTACACCAACGGCGACAAGAGATCGTTTCAATTACAACAGGATCCAAAGAATTAGACCGAGCACTTGGAGGTAAGGAAGAATGGCCATTTGCTGCGGAAATGTTTCCCATTTGCTGAGTTGGTTTCCTACACAGGTGGTATTGAGACAGGCTCCATCACTGAGATCTTTGGTGAATTTCGAACGGGTAAAAGCCAGTTGTGTCACATGCTTGCAGTGACAGGGCAAGTAAGTATCTATGTATAAATTAGCGGATCAATCACTAAACATATACTATCGTTGATTATTAAGCTCCCAGTAAGCATGGGCGGCGGTCAAGGCAAATGTTTGTATATCGACACAGAAAGCACCTTTCGTCCCAGTCGTGTCCTTTCTATTGCTCAACGGTAAGTGCCATGTTCGCTCTAAACCCATGATATATTTATTCATTGATTTGTATAATAGTTATGCTCTCAACGGAGAAGAAACACTGGACAACATTGCCTATGCACGTGCCTATAACACAGATCACCAAACATCACTACTGATTCAAGCAGCGGCAATGATGGCGGAGACACGGTTTGCAGTGTTGATTGTGGATAGCGCAATGGCTTTGTATCGTACGGACTATGCTGGGCGTAGTGAACTTGCAGCACGACAAACCCACCTTGCACAATTTTTACGACACTTACAGCGACTTGCCGATGAGTTTGGAGTGGCTGTGGTGATTACCAATCAGGTTGTGGCTCAAGTAGATGGCGCACAAGGCATGTTTAATCCCGATCCAAAGAAGCCTGCAGGTGGAAACATTATAGCTCACGCTTCGTGCACAAGGTAAGATGCATAAATGAAGGCGTCATGGAAAAGACAAGGTTATCTAATTACTTTGTCGTTATGCAGATTATACCTGAAAAAAGGACGGGGTACCACACGCATATGTAAGATCTACGATTCACCTTCACTGCCTGAAAATGAATGCCAATTTGCCATCTTGGAGGATGGTATCGCCGACGCTTTGGAATAAGAAACGTTCCTACTCCCGCTATTGATGATCCCTTTTCTAAACTCCAAATTGTACACCATATAATTAGTTGACAATTCCCTTCCTGCCACCATCACATTCTCATATATCACTTGACATGTTCTCCAATTTTCTTGTTGCTTTTCACAGAATTTATTGCCATTGTTCCATTGCTATCATAGCTGTTTGCATATCCTTGAAAAAATAAACGTTCCCACCGGAATTACTGATTTCCACCACAGAGTCTGTGTTGCTATTGTTCGTTTGCCGAGAGACGAAACCAAATGCTTCAATCTTTTCACGCACAGACACCTTGACATTGACGAAGATCCATTGGACAGGATTTCCTGTATATGCATGAATGCTTGCTCGAAGACCTACGAGCGTTTGCAAGGCTGTTGAATCCATCCCCTGTACTGCGCACATATCCATTATCATCGCACGGAGGGTTATCTGACGCTGTTGGGATGATAAGAGGCTGCGACATTCGTTCCACGCTTGATGGGCTTGTATCTGCTCCTGATCATTGTCGTTGAACGCGGCGGGACACGTTTGTGTTTTAACAGCTTGGAGGATAGCTTCGGACACATGACTAGCATTAGGATATAGGATTGATTGTCCAGGACGAAATACGAGTACATCTTCAGGACAATTGGGTAGATAGTGGCGATTGTCGCTGCTGGAAGATGTAGCATTACTCGTTACCTCCGGTCGTGCAATATCAAGAAGGAGTGAAGCAAGTGCAAGTCCCACAGCGGCATAAATGCCTGTTTCGACGTCCGAGATAAAAGCAACACCTACAGCTACCACCCATATCCAGAAATCAATAGCACGTGCTTTCCACAGTTCTCTGAGATAAGCTGGTGATGATACCAAGTCTGATACAGCATGAATGACAATGGCAGCGAGTACAGCATCGGGAATGTAGTAAAATGCTGGAGTCAATACAAACAATGCCAATATGAGCATGAAGCCACTAAATGCGGCAGCTAATGGTGTCCGTGCACCTGAGCGGTTCATGATAGCTGTGCGGCTGAATGCACCTGTACATGGATATCCCCTTTTGCATTTCAGGTTATACACCAAAAGTCATTGATAATTTTCTCATCTCTATTCTATCTTACCCAAAGAACGCGCTTGCGATATTACACATGCCGATCGACACTATTTCTTGACTGGGCTCCACAGTATAATTGGACAAGCGGCCAAATGTTTTGGCGACGGAGACGTGTTCCATAATCAGCATCATAATCATGGGAGGTATTACGTGCATGGTCTCACGGATGACTTGTGTATTTAAATGTGGTACGCCAAGTGCATCGAATCCGGAAGGCACTGTTTTGATCACTCGGATTGGCTCATTCGCTGAAGCATGGTGTACCGCGTATGAGAGCGCTGTACCAATTACCACAACTAATCCTGCTCGCATGATTCCCAGATAATAAAATATTCGTCTTGATGCTTTTTCCGCAGTTGATGCTGTATATTGCATGCATAAGCTCTTGACAATATATAATGCGACTAGACTCAAGAGGCCAAACACAATGTCAGGGCATGTGGACGAAAGGTGAATAACAAAATCGGATAATACTTGAAACGGCGGCTGGTGTGTGTCGACCATATCGCTTGTTCCATTGAGTGCTGGCAGTTGAGACAGAGCAATAGTAATAGCAGATCCTGTCATGTATCCACCTACAGCTGGACCAGGTATGAAATCCACCAGGATTCCTAGGCGCATCAATCCAATTATCAATGTAATAAAACCAGCCATCAATGCAAGTGTAGCACCCACTTGATCAGCCGGAATGGTTGGATACTTCTTCATTACCTCGCTAATAGTCTGACCTACTAGCAATGAAACGGTGGCTAGGACAAGATCTGGATATGAGTAATGCCGAAAAGGGGTAAAAAATCTGTAGCTTACTGATAGGTCCCACGCTGATATCCTTGGATGTGCCAAACAAACAATATAACGTAGTACCCACAAACGATGTGCTAACTTTTTAGTGAGCCATTTTTCTATGTATACCAATAATTGGCCATATCGTCACTCACTAAAGGCCATATTGTGGATCCAAGTTAGCCAAACGCGCATATGCCATGGCTTGTGGCACAGTAATGACGCCCACTGTCATTCCTGCAATCAAGTCTTGGCAAAACCACTATAGGAATAAGTTTCATTGAAATGAGTTATTCTGATGGAATGAATCATGGCAATAGACTTACAGACACGTTGTACCGTTTAATCCATTGAAATAGCGGGAAAATGTGCAAGAGGTAGGAGTGTAGATAGCGGATAATACTGAGCTTATCGAACGATGAAGCTGCCGTTGTTGTGGGTTGCGATGGTGTGGATTCAAGTGCAGCGTAATTTTCTACTATGGGGTAGTCTAATCTCTTCATAGCAGTCTCAAAATGATACACACACAGAGGCAGATAAAATAAGTAAAAGGATATAAATTGGGAAGAGATGGGTGAATATAATATAACTGTTTGGAGATCCAGACATAGTGCGCGTGTGTACTAGAAATACTCCTGCCCCACCCCTTATCTTGCAAACTTTCCACATTTTCTATTCTTTGTCCTATACGCATGTCGCCTCTCACGATCATCAATCCTCATATCTTCTCATGACATTGCTTGAAATACACTTTATTGTGACAATGACGGTCAATAGTATGTACATGAGCTATATCAAGTCGCCCCGGAAGTGCGTATCCCACTACTGTGGCTCGACAACAAATAGTGATGCATGGTAAGCTTAGGCTGTAAAACTTGGCCCTCTTGGCTCATGCGCAAGCCTACTTTTTTCTCAGCCTCCAAGTGTCTCCGAAAGACAGTTGCTTGCTTTGATATCGTTCAAAAATGGATTTCAACTTTGACGACGACGTCTTTGTTAGCAAGGAAAAAAGAACGATTCCTGAACAAGAACCTTACACAGCCAAGGAGGAAGTTGATGGGGTACTTGTCGATCTTGAGTCATTAGGAAAGGACAGTGGTTATTGACATGCTGCTAGTGGTTTCATAATTTTGACAGCTATGAAGATCTTATGATGCAGCGACATGGGCCCAATCAGCTTAAGAGCGCCATTGAACACGACTATATGTATAAACGCTATGAAAAGGCATTGGACGGTGCGCTCAAGTATATCGAACTTGCCAATACTGAAGACTGCAAAGTGAGCGCGACCCGAGAAATGAGCGAGATCGCTATTCATTGCGCCCTCCATCTCAATCGCCTTGATCTCGCTGAAGAACTCACAGACACGAAACAGGTGTGCTACTACTCGTGTGTATAGGTGAATGATTGTAAAGCTGACATCTATATGCCATGTATAGGTATCCATGGAGACTGGCAGCATTTTCTTAGAAGCCCGTGTATACGCTGCTTGTCCGCACCGCCAAGATGATGCAGTATCAGCAATTGTACGATACCAGAAGTTACGCAAACAGGATTATCAGGCATGGCGTCTCTTGGCTACTATTATGCGCTGCAATGATGACCAAAGCATGAGGAATCATATCGCCAAGCTCGCCATTGAACGTGCCATCAGGATCATGACTTCTAGTCGCTGGGCCTTGAATATTCCTGTTGTCAAGAAACGCTATGAACGTGAATTGGCCACTCTTCAATCTATTCTACACGACATCCCAGGTGGTGATGCTAGTAAATTCCTTGCATGGATGATGGAGGAACCTCTCACTGATGAGCGCATGGTCCAAGCTGGCCTTACCATGTTCAAGCCCGATGATATAGACTTTATTTTTAGACAAGCAGCAAAGTATAGTGATCAAGAAAACGAAGAAGATAAAGAGCGTAACGCACGTGAGCTTTAAAATTGATATTGTTGAGGAAGGAAAACTGGAAGTTTACACTAGTTATATAACACGTGTTCTTTTCTTTAATTCGCAAAACCAATAACCATCACCATTATCCTAAGAAACATATAAAGATAATTCAATATTGATCAAGCAACATGAGCTGTTACTCATATTCGAGTATGAACACCAATCATTCATTCTTGGGCTTGCTCGTTGTTATCCTTGGGAGCTTCAGTCGATTTGTCTTGCTTATCACCATCTATGAACAATGTGTCAGTGTTACGTTTTATAGTATTGAGTTGATGCTGCTTACCTTCTTGCAGATCGGAGGTCCAAAGCGTCAAGTTGTCACGGAGCAATTGCATGATCAAAGTGGAATCTTTGTAGGACTCTTCGCTCAATGTATCGAGTTCTGCAATGGCATCATCAAAAGCTTGCTTAGCAAGGTGGCATGCGCGATCAGGCGAATTTAAGATTTCATAATAGAAGACGGAGAAGTTAAGAGCCAAGCCCAAACGGATGGGATGCGTAGTTGCCAACTCCACTTGTGCAATGTCGGTAGCTGACTTGTAGGCTTCGTGAGCTTCGGATGCGGCAGTCTTACGATCTTCGCTGGTAGCGTACTCGGCAACATAACGATGATAATCACCCTTCCTGTAAGCTAATAGTGAGTCATATGATCGTTTTCATTATAGAATGACCTACATCTTGTAATAAAAGACCTTGGCTTCACCATCGGAAGCAGCAGGGATGAGACAGTCCTTGAGCAACTCGAGAATGTCATTGCACACATCATAGAGTTCACTCTCAATCTTTTTCCGGTATTCCTTGATCTTGTTTACTTGAGCGTCGTGGCCCTTGCTCTCTTCCTTTTGCTCAATCGACGATACAATTCTCCAGGATGCGCGTCGTGCACCAATCACATTCTTGTATGCGACACTCAACAGATTGCGTTCTTCCACAGAAAGATCGGGGCTCATCTGCTTAAACACGTGTTGCATGAGTATGGAAACGATCCACGCACATATACGCGTCCCATCACTACGCTCTCTGACAACTATTTCCTATTATCCACATAATTACCTTGGCAACTTCCTTCATGTATGTCACCATTTCTAAACAACACCAAAAAACGATCATTAGCTTATGTTCAAGAAACGAATAACAGCGTGTGAAGTATTTACGTACCATTATAGCGTTCGGCTTGCTCGGCAATCTTGGCCATATAAACCTACATTTATAGATGTTTTAATATGTTTATAAGCTTCTAACATCCAAAAGACAAGAAGTATGGAAGTAACAAGCGAAAGCACTTGCTCTCATCTTGTCTCGAGAGTTGCAATTTGGTGCTACCTTATCTTCGCGTTCCTAGAGAGGAGACATACTTAGTTACTCAAGGTGCTAATAAAGCGTGTACGAGATTGACGTTAACGGATGACAGCTTACAGTTGACATTGTGAGTGTGAGTGATTTAACGTTGAAAGAAAGAATGCGTAGTAGACGTCAGCTACTCAGCGGGCTTGATGTGAGACGCGTCTTACGATACTCAGCGACCAATAACAAAGAAGTTCATGTGTGCTGGGATTCTGGTGCACAGCAGTGCCTACAGATTAAATCAATCGCTGTTGGAGTGCCCATCCTTTGTGTCTAATTGCACCATGTTTTACTCAGTCATATGGCATATCATGCTATCGATATTAGGTGGTTTTTATTTCTTATGGTTGGCTGCTTACAGCAGTCGAACACGTCGTAGGCATACCACTATCAAAAGTACTAGTGTGACATGGTTCCTCGCTTCTTCGCTCGTAAATTTAGAATGACTTATAATTATCTTTGAAGTGTAATACTTATATTCAATGTGCGTGATTTATGCATATGTGTGTTGTATTGGTTAGCTGCTATGCCTTTAAAAGGATATTTATATTTCAGGAATGATTAGCGGCATGGTGCTTCCTTGTTGCTGGGAGAGATTTAATATGTAGTGGGCGTTTGGAAGTGTCTCTCATTAATGACATCGTTCCTGCTACTTCCAAAGCAAAATGCGTGACATCATACTTTTCCATTCACTTGGTCATTATTGGCGTTTTACAGCTTTCACCAAAATCGTACAACAAGACATCACGTGCTACTACTACTGCCTCGCATGAATGACAAGCGGTCCCCGCCAGCATGAAACCTTGGGTTCTATAATCGGCTCCTTTTACATGGAAAAGGTTAAAAAGGTATCTCAACAAGGACATGCATCAATCCACATTTGAAGTGAACAACTTGCAACATCCATGTCGGCTCTCCCTCGACATACGATTCATCCACCTCATGCAAATAAAAGGCTGTTGTAGCTGCCTTCTTGCACTTGATTTCCTCGGCAGGTACAATCTGACCAAAGGTATGCATATGAGAATTCGTTTCGTAAGTTAGGTAGCACTGGTTAAAAGTTATCACCTCTAAGGAAGGGTTCCGAGGATAAAGAGTGCAAAGAGGGTGTGACAAGGTCTTTTTAAATCTGGATTTCCCACTGATGCGGGGAAAACAATATGACAAAATCTACGAATGAAACGTGGATCATCCGGTATATAACTAGGAGGGTCTCTTTTTGCTTTTCTTCCCAGTCTCACACGCTTTACTCTGCAACAAATCCCCCACTCTATAAAAATGTCTCAACCTGAAAGTGGACAAGTTCACATGTAAGATAAACCACGTTCATGTACAACAACCGAGAAACTTGCTATTCATGCGATGCTCCAACGCCTTCATGCTTAGACATAAGCTAGTTACCCCTCGCGACCGCGAAGTGGAACAAGCCGGTGCCGTCATGAACAGATATAGCCGAATGATTACGCAACGTCCCACAGCTGGTGCTGGTCAAGCACAACGTAAGTAATCAATGTGGTAGCGTGGAAGTTGAATAACACCCATTCAATCTCATGTATGGAATGTATGATATGCTAGTGTATGCAACAGGGCTTAAGGAAGAGGACATGAGCAAGGCACAAGTGGGTATCACCAGCTTGTGAGTAATCATCCATCCATCTCTTCTTAACCTCTGAGTTCTAAAATTTTGGTAATAGTGGATATGATGGCAATCCATGCAACATGCATATCAATGATCTAGCAGCCAAAGTCAAGGAAGGTGTATGGAGAGCTGGTCTTGTTGGCTCAATTTTTAACACCATTGGTGTAAGCGATGCTATGCCCATGGGTAGTGCTGGTATGTCCTTTTCTTTGCCAAGCCGTGATATCATTGCCGATTCGATCGAGACGGTCATGAGTGCTTTATGGTATGATGCCAATGTTTCAATTCCTGGCTGCGACAAAAATATGCCTGGTTGCATGATGGCTATTTCTCGCCTCAATCGGCCTGCTATTGTGGTATATGGTGGCACCATGAAGCGCGGCAAGGGTACATTGGGTGCTTGTGCAAATCGTGACTTGGATATTGGTAATGCTCTTGAGTGCAATGGTGAATTTATCAGCGGCAAAATCAACGAGGAGGAGCGTAAGGACATTATCAGACATGCATGCCCTGGCGCTGGTGCATGTGGAGGAATGTAAGTATATATGATGCAATGTCAATCATAAAGGGTGGGAATTGACAAGTTCTATGGATTACAGGTTCACAGCCAATACCAGTGAGTCATGGATTAAATAGGCATTGCTGCCTGTATTTATAAGAGGCATATCCATTAATACGAGATTTGAATAGTGTCAAGTGCTATCGAAGCATTGGGAATGTCATTGCCGTATAGTTCATCCATTCCAGCTGAAGATCCCGCCAAAATTCAAGAATGTCTACGTGTTGGTCCTGCTATCCGTAACCTTATTCAAAAGAATATCCGACCCAAGGATATCTTGACTCCCAAGGCCTTTGAAAATGCATTGACTGTGATTATGGTGCTTGGTGGATCCACGAATGCTGTACTCCACATGCTAGCTATGGCCAAGGCTGCCGACGTCCCCTTGACTATTGACGACATTCAAGCCATTTCCAGCAAAACACCTTTCTTGGCTAATTTGCGACCAAGGTAAGTAAATCATATTGATCGACGTATCATACAACATGGTGAGTAATTATCATGAATCATAGTGGCAAATACATTATGGAGGATCTACATGACATGGGAGGTACACCTGCTGTCCTGAAATATCTTTGGGAAAATGGTTTGATCCATGGTGACTGCATGACAGTTACCGGCAAGACCATGGCAGAGAATTTGGCTGAAGTAGATGGATTAAAGGAGGGTCAAGATATTTTGCGTCCGTTGTCGGATCCAATCAAACCAACAGGCCATTTGACCATTCTACGTGGTAATCTTGCGCCAGAGGCAAGTATACTTTCGATGCGACATGTCATATACTGGAAATCCTCACAACGTGTGCATATGGATGTAGGGCGCCGTTGCCAAGATTACTGGCAAAGAGGGTCTGTCCTTTACTGGTATAGCACGTGTCTTTGATGAGGAAGATGAGATTTTCCGAGCTCTAGAAGAAAACAGAATTCCAAAGGGTTCTGTAGTCGTGGTGCGCTACCAGGGTCCAAAAGGTGGTCCCGGTATGCCAGAGGTAAAGCCAATTGTTTGCCAAACCCGGAATGTATTGTAGTACAAAGTTCACGCTAACTCATACCGGTTTTCGTGTAGATGTGTAGGTTTCGTGGGAGAGAGGAAAAGACATACTGGCAAACTTACGCTTACATTTTTCTACCATAAAGTGAAACCTACAGCTGCCATTATGGGTGCAGGATTAGGTAAAGACGTAGCATTGATTACCGATGGACGATTTTCCGGTGCATCTCATGTAAGTCGGAAAAGCGCATAGCTTGTACAGCAAATGATTTAATGCAACTTGCCATATTGCAGGGCTTTATCATTGGTCACATCTGCCCTGAAGCCCAAGTGGGTGGTCCGATCGCTCTGGTTCAAGATGGTGACGAGATAACCATTGACGCTACAACCCGCGATATCAAGGTCAATGTATCAGACGAAGAATTGGCTCAGCGAAAGAAAGCTTGGAAACCAAAACCACCAAAGTATACCAAGGGTGCCTTAGCACGATATGCCATGACCGTCAAGAGTGCCAGTGAGGGTGCCGTTACGGACGAATGGTAAAAATAACGAACCATCATTCCATTGCATATTCGCACAGCTGCTCTTCAATGATCCTATGTTGGATGTGTATATGTAATAATAAATGGCTGAATTCATATGATTTCATCATGATAATGCTTGATGAGAGAAGTGTTTCTGCATATGTATTTGGACATAGTAGATCAAAGTTTGATCAACACGTCATTGCAGGCCTGGGCACGTAACAACATAACCCCGACCACAGGTTGTACTGGCATATAGAAACCAAAAGAATGGTCTTACAAACATAACGCGAGCAAAGACGACACTTGTTGTCGTCAAGTACATATGTCACAGTAACACGTACATCTGTAGGCTCATATTTTAGTCATCTCTCTGTAATAAATACAGCAGATGCTGCAGTTGATAAATTCCGATTGGCCCAAAGGACAACTGGGAACACCGGGAAATATTGGGGAAAGATTACTGGATTTGGCCTAAACAATCGATAATCCGATTCATGAGTTTATTCGATGATACAAGCAAAAGCGATTAGCTATGCAGGATGGAGTATATGTATCAAGGGCAATATGTGGGTTGGTGGATGCATTGTGTATGTGTGGTTGCGGTTATGTTGTAGACATGTTCACTGGATAAAGAGATTTACAACTTCTCCTTGAGCATGGCCTCAAGCTTGCGACCATCCTTAGCAAAGTTGCGGATACCTTCAGACAACTTCTCGGTGGCCATGGCATCCTCATTCATATCCCAACGGAAGGCCTTTTCGTTGGTGAAGTAGGCGACCTTGGGGATCTCCTGAGCCTTAGCCTTCTCAACAGAGAGCTTGGCAGAGATCTGCTTAGTATCCTTTTGCAATTCACCCAAGAGAGCAGGAGAGATAGTCAAAAAGTCGCAGCCTGCCAATTCTTCAATCTCACCAGTGTTGCGGAAAGAGGCACCCATGACGATAGTGTTATAGCCGTATTGCTTGTAGTAGTTGTAGATCTTGGAGACGGAAAGAACACCAGGGTCGTTGTGGCTCTCATAGGTTTGACCAGTCGACTTTTTGTACCAATCCAAGATACGGCCAACAAAAGGTGAGATGAGAGTGACACCAGCTTCGGCACAAGCAACAGCTTGAGGGAAACCAAACAAGAGAGTCAAGTTGCAGTGAATGCCATGCTCCTTCTCCAAGATCTATTTCATTGCATATATGATATTGATAAGCAACCTGCACGCATATATATATATGCCGACTTTATAGCAGCACACGGTTGTCCAACTTACAGAAGCAGCCTGGATACCTTCCCAGGTAGAAGCAATCTTGATCAAAACACGCTCCTTGTTAATACCTTCCTCCTCATACAACTTGATCAAACGAATAGCCTTGGCAACGTTGGCATCACGGTCGAAAGAAAGACGGGCATCAACCTCAGTGGAGACACGACCAGGAACAATCTTAAGGATCTCCTTGCCAAAGTTGACCAAAAGCTTATCCACAGCCCATTCGAGTTGCTCTTCAGGGTTGCTACAGGAACATTTATTGTCAGCATGTCGCGTTTACGGGATAATGCAAACCCCGGACCTCGGGGTTGGGGGTTTGCGGGAAATAACCATGCTCGTATTTACCTGCCCTTCTTCTTGCCGTACTCGATAGCATCGTTAATCAAGCCAGCATATTGGGGCTTTTGGGAAGCTGCAAGGATCAAAGAGGGGTTGGTGGTAGCATCCTGAGGCTTGTATTGGGCGATAGCTGTAGACAACACGAAAAAAGGACCGCGATTAACAACAGGAACGATTTTAAGGGTGACGCAAACATGAATAGAAACTTACTCTCAAAGTCACCAGAGTCGGCAACAATGGTAGTGTATTGCTTGATTTGTTCGAGAACGGAAGCCATGGCAAAGTGAAAAATGAAAACGGGAAAGAGATTGGGGAAAAAGTCGAGAGCATGGTTCCACTGCCTTTATGTGTGCTGATCTCGAAAATCAGGGGGCTGGGATTGGCTACAGTGCGGTGACGTTTTTGTGTTCCCGAGCGCCAAGTACTGTGGTTGATGTTTACAGATAACAGGACGACAATACAACAATCACGCATGAGTAGATGGTTTCACAAGAGTTTGACATAGCCACTATGTAATCCGTAGACATTGCGAATCATTCACTTATGAATTATAGTCCGTATTTTCGATTCTCCCATTCAATATCGATATAAATGGCTATCTTCCTTTTCACTGGTTGTTACTAATCTTCATGTCATATGTCCCATTTTACTTTTCTCTCCGCCCCTTCATGCTGCGATGATGTCGCTTTCGTAACATTTGCAATTAAAGCTATAAGTAGCGACATGTATGAGTCAGCACCCCTTCTTTGCATTATTACGAGCTTGAACATGAATTCAAATCATATTGGCTAAAGCTTGGTTTTGATTGGCATATGAAGGGTCATGCAGATAAGCCGGATTATATCTTAACATGTATATATGGCGGGCTATAGATAACGATAAACGAGTGTAAACGAAACTACCAAAGCAGATGTAGACGCCTGTCTGATAATCAAATCTTATGGTGACAGCATACCATATTTCAGTCGCCTCAATGTGGTGTTCTACTGCTTGCTAGTATATAAGAGTTTGAGGTCTTTTTTTTTTTTATTACCATTAAGGGCGACCATGGAAATGTGTGTGACTCTAAGCTACGTACTCGTATTCACATATGCCCTTTGGGAGTATGTGGGCAAAATGATGTGTGTGAATTAAGCAGACGAGTGAATCCTGCAATTGGCCAATAGAAAAGGGCTGTCGAGCTGTCCTAAGCTAAAACCAGCGGTGGTGCTTTTTTCTTTGTTGCTTCGATCGTACAGTAAATACTAAGAATGGAGCCATCAAACGTCGAGAAAATGAAAATGGGCGCCATGATGGGTGGCACTGTAGGCCTTTGTGTTGGCTTTGTCTTTGGCACCATCAACTTGATTCGGTAACTTCGCACTATGCAACATTTCGTATACTGCAATTTACCACACGCGCTCACCTTTATTCGCGTCCGGTCTTCACTTGTAGTTTCGGCAGTGGTACCAAAGGACCTATCAATATGTTAAGCCAGTACATGATTGGATCGGCAGCCTCTTTTGGTTTCTTCATGTGTAAGTACTTTATAGCAAGAGCAACGATATCAATAGCTAACATGTTATGGTATACAGCCATAGGCTCGGTTATTCGTTCCGAGGGCAGGCTTCCCGCGGGCGCAACTCCTTTGCAATGGAATCAGAAACCACTTCCCATCCGTATCAATAAGCCTAATGAGGATTAAACATATGTACAAACTTGGTTTATTTCAATGAAAAGCAATATAAACTGCAAATGATGCGATGGTTGTGATACAAGGATGATATTTTAGCAATATGGAAGGTCTTTACTACTTTTTAGCATCGAACATTTCACGTAAAAAGGACATTCGGTTTGTTTCCGCCTGATCCTGCATTTCCACCATATGTCGTAGCATAGAAGCCATCTCCTTTTGCATATCCATCCAACTTTGATATAATTCTGCCCATTCCTGTTGTCGAGATCGTTGGGATTCCACCCAATCCTTCATCCACGTTTCTTGCTTTTCGAATTCATTGGATAGCTGTTCCTCGTATTTGCACAGATTCTCAGAGATATGCTGTCGCTCTTGTTCAACCACCTCTTTGATTCGTTCTACCATATGTACATGGCCTTCCAGCTTATCCTCAATATGTCGTCGATTGGATTCCAACATCTTCGCTACTGTGTTCTGTTGTTGTTCGCAATTGTCGTTGGCAACATCTCTTTGTGTGACAAGGATTGACTTGATGCTATTCAGAATATCCTTTTTGAAAAAAGCTCAACATTTTTAGTAACGCGTTAGCATCAATCCTACTCATGTATTCTTACCCTAGACTCCTTGCAAAGCTTCGTTAACGAGTCATCATCCATATTTCCCTTTCCAAGATCCACGCGGCGTCGCTTGGCAGATGATGGTGTCCTTTTGCTAGCAAATAAAGCGTTTTTCCCTGGTCGACATCCTGCCAGCAAGTACTATTTCCACACCCAGTTAATAAATGACCTACTTTATGACTATTCTGTGACGTACCGCATCATAAGCTTTCTCCATAAGTGATTTAATATTGCTGTATTCGCCATAAATGCTGATAAACATGGGATTGCTGCTGCTATTCAATAATCCATAATGCGCCTCCATAAGCACCCTGAACCGCTGCTTCGCATGATGTCCAAAGTAAAAGTTGTATAGACCAGTTGCATTCTCGGGTAGCTTTTTCATAGTTTCATCGCATCGGGTTGCTACAAGTTGCCATTTTTCTGCACGTTCTTTGGGAGTAGACGCTTCGAAAGGTCTCAGAAGTAGAGTCTGTTGTAGCAAGTATTCGTCGCGTTGAGGGAAAGAGCGATAATGAAATCGTTTGCGTTCGACTCTCGACCAGATCTCAACTTCCTCTTCTGTAATCTCAGGAAACTCTTCGTCGCTCGTGTAATAGTTGTTTTCCTGTTCGTCTTGTCGATTGTGTCTTTGAGCAGGTGACAGCGTTTGAGATGTGAAATGAGGAACATTGCCAAGGTCATTCACTTCATTGGGGCGGCTCACGTTCGAGGAGATAGTTGAGGTCAGATCCGATGCGTTGGGGATACTTTGTGATTCGACACTGCGAGCTGCGTTACTCATGCTGGATCCAAGAAAAAGAAAAGACGAGAATTAAATAAAGAGAGAGAGAGAGAGAGAGAGAGAGACGCCTGCTCCGCTTAAGAAATGAAGATTGAACAAGTACAATAATCCATGACCATCATTAAATTGTGACATAGCAAAAGGAAGCTGAGAGAATGAATGGATGTTGGTGAGGTTCTTACATCCGAGATATGTCAAGACTTTTTGGTCCACTCTGTGTCGATCGCATTGAATTTTACTCGCAAATCCAGGAGTATGCGCAGCCAAGTCATCGTATGAATAAACACTGTATCACTATTGTGCTGTTGAATTATTGGATATGAAGTTATCAAAGGGTCAATAGCTTTCTCTACCAATACAAAAAAATGATTATAAGAGATCACTTCATGAGATAACTTATGATCACCTTTGATCTAGTATTCTATAATACTTGACCACCTCTTTATCAACCCCAATTCACCACGGCATTTTATTATTGCATGGGCACTGACAACTCTCACATACAAGCAAACACATCTCTTTTGTCTATCACTTGAGATTTGGACGGGTGTTCTCATTTTGGCAAGTACCATGCATGAACGCCACAGTTTCAATGCCGATACCATTGCATCAATATACAACAAAGGTGCATAATTATTATAAAGATGGAATGATATGTCATTTATGTTTCTTTCTATTCCTTACGGGGTCGAGTAAGAATGCCACAGCTGGGTGGTTACTACTGCTGAAAAATCTCCAAAGTAGTTATTTAAATTCATGTTGGGTATCCTGCCGTTGATTGAGAGCTCAAAGTCGGTGAAGTAGGTTATGCAAATATGGAAGAGTTTCCAGAGGAAAATTACTTGGTCGTCATAATGACCGCTGGTGGTGGTCGAGTGAGCTGGTTCATATCTTGCTTTGGCTGTTGATAAACCGGTAATCCAGGGCCATCATCATCGTCATTATCTCGATCACCATGATTTTGTCGGCAAGAGCTAGTGGTCCAGCGAAAGAAACTACCCACATGATACATGCAGAATGATATATCAAAGTAGCAGCATAGCCGGTAGTCATTGACTATTGGTTTCACTTTTATGCAAAAATGTCAGCATTATAACGACGCAGCTTCATTATTGGGAAAGCGACATAGGGAAAAAAAAGACCACAAGCAACTAACTTACATATTATTAATGCGAACAAGAAAATGATAATAACTGCACCAAGCATGAGAGGCCATAATACACAAACTGCTGTAATTAACGCGTCAATGTTAGCCATAGTGTGTAAAAGAGATGCTTGATACAAAGTATCTCCACAATTGCATGCTTTTATGGTGATGCCAGACACAGGGTGGGAATGGCTCAGCATAATACGCAGTTTACTCGCGTGAGCGATGCTTCAACTTTCAATCGTCAAATATGGTGAATAGATGTAACCATGCTGAAGACGCCACCGTCTTTATCGTGTGCACAAAGAATGATACCATGTGTCATTACACCAGAAGCTACAGCATGTTACCAGGCTTCCGTATCTTGTTGGTGGCGCCAAAGCGATCACCTGAGATTGATAAAATTAGTATCAGTTTATCCATCACTACGCCACACTGATTTGCGTTTGATGATAGCGAATTATTATTATAAAGATGTATCACGCTTTAGGGTGAATAATTTTTTTCATTGTCATTCATATTCATGGAGCAAATTCTACGTGATATTTGAGAGCTAGGTGCTGCCGACGACTCATAGCTCAATTGGCCAATAGGAAGTAGGCGATCTTGCGAAAGATCAATTATATGTATGCATGATCCCGATAATTCCGACATTGGGTTTCCTGCAATCCATACCCATCGACTTTATTCATGGTCAAAGCGAATAAAAGCAAGCATCATAATACATTCTACGGAGTGGTACCGATTGAAGCAACCCATATATATATGTCAATAAAAGGCGATTCCTTGATGGATAAACACAGTGCAATGCTTTTCGGCAAAAGTCGGGAGAAATAAGATGTAGATACAAAACAAACTTGGAGCTTGACTTTATTGTTCATTAGACAATATTTACTCGCAAACGGCAACACATTCGATCTCAACAGAGACATCCTTGGGGAGACGAGCGACCTGAACAGCGCTACGAGCAGGCTGGTGGGTGGAGAAGAACTATTGCGATAAAGCCCTTGTCAGATGAAACCGTTCCAAAAGATTCCTCTCTTGACACTTCCCGAGCCATAAACGCCATTCACGGCGACAAAGTCATCCATATTCTTCAAGAAAACGGTGGTCTTGACAACCTTCTCCAAGCTGGAGCCAGAGGCCTTGAGAACTTCAGTAAGGTTGGTCAAAACTTGACGTGTTTGGTCTTCGACACCACCTTGAACGAGCTCGCCTATAAGGATATGTGGTGTCAATCCCTTATGATATAAGCCAACCTATACCATGTTACGTACCAGTTGAAGGGATAAGAGGGATTTGGCCCGAGGTGTAAACCATGCCGTTCACCTTGATGGCTTGAGCTATTCGAAAAGATATAAATACTCTATTCCAAATACCGGTTTACTTTGTCGATTTCCTTACCATAGGGGCCGATGGCAGCAGGAGCGTTAGCGGTTTCTAAGAAGACGCAATGAAATGAGACATGGGGCCTTGGATGGCATTAGTCAAGAATACTTACGGACACGGGTCAAAGTGGACATTGCACGAATGGAGGGAAAGACGCGTTGAGCAAACATGGCTGTTCAGTCACAAAAGAAAGAGGCCTGGCGGGAGAAACGCACAGCCTTATACCTGTCATCTCAGACCTTGTGATACGATAAAGCACTTATACCCTTTGGAAATGTTGATCCCATTGTAGTTAATCCTCAATATCTGATTGGCTTCACTTGAACATCAGCATAATTGAACTTGCTTTTCCCTTGACTATCTATCTTTACATTGGCGTTAAGGGTGTTCTTCATCATGTTCTTCTTCAAGAGACCGTGGGAAAAATACGATCCGGTCCTTGGTCGATCGTCCATACGCTTAAGTCATAGGCCAGCGTATATATGGCACTTATCTCTCTCGTTTTGAGATTACCCTCTGCTTGCAAAATACGAGGGATATACACCATTGCTCGAAAGCCTTATCAATATATGAAACAAGAGAGAGTTGCTTTAAATGGAGCACAAAGAGCTCATTATGATAGGGATTAGGCCAGTGACAGGGATAATGAACATAGCAATAAAGTAAAGCATTGGAAAAATCATCATAAGAGATATCTATATTGCACCATGATCGATAGTTCTTGGTCAAATGTACTGCTGGGTCAAGTACCTGGAGGCTGGAACCGATGATGAGTTATGGACAGGCACGAGAATTGATTGGATTAGTTTTACTTGTCGCCCAAGTGAATCTTTTCATATCGAATAGGCACCTTGACAACTGTGCTTGTGTGTATCAGCAATCACAAAGCTACCGCAAGTCCTATTTTGGTAAATTGGTTTCTGGTGGGATCCGTTCATTACGTTCGCTTTTGGTTGTTTCAAGGCATCATCTCCAATATAGTCATGCCAGCTCTTATCTGCATTAAAATCTCATGATCGCATAATGATCAGCAAGGGATCTCTTTTCTTATTTGTATTCGCTTTGTCTGAAACCTTTTGTCACCCTCTATGGGCATCCAGCGTTATGTATCTACAACATACAACTTCAGTGGGCCTATACCAAGATGAATTTAGCTCATCACGAAAGCTATAAATTCGTACTAGCTTATCAAGACAACACAACTACATAAGAGTGTGCCTTATCGATGTTCAAAGAGAGAAAGAGATTCTTAATTGCAAGCAAGATAAGTGTCCCACGGGGTCGACTTTCACTCGATCACTCATGCATTCTCAAGTGAACACGCACAAAGGTCCTTTGTCACCATCCGACCAACATAATTTGTAGTAATAATGCTTTTAATATGTGTGTGTGTGATATTTCTTGGTGATCTGGGAAGCGCAGTGGATAGCTTCGCTTCGACGACACCTGTTTTCCCTATCCCAAACGTGTCGTTGACACCGCTACTCCCCAGAGTTGTTTCTATAAACCCCCTCCCATATTTTGTTTTTTATCAATGCGCCCACAAATCCATGGTGCTATATAAGTATCGTATTTAGTAAGCATCCGACTCTCTTGCTCTGTTCCACGTCTTACGTACTCATCAAGCTTTCATTGATCAAGCCTATTTAACGGATCCCTGGATTCAAGTCTCAAGTCAAGGATACCTGACATGAAACAACATGACTCCATCTAAGAGAACGCATGTGGACATTGCAACGTTGCATCTCTTTGGTGACGAGACGAGACGCTATTCTCATGAAACGAATATCAGTTCCGGCAAGTTGAATACTTAAGGGTCGCGACTATGTATCATGCTGTATGAAGGCTTATCGATGAATACATCACATAGATCCATGCCACGACGATATGAACTCAATAGTCGACCTCACTGATACTCTAAGCTTGGTTGACAAGACTACACGGGATGCACGTGCACGTTGCATGACAACACTCGATCCAACTCCTTCATTTTCAGCTCCTTCAATTCTGAGTCGATCAAGGTAAAAGGAGGCACACACACACATGTACGCAGTGGATTCATTCATAGCTCACTATACTTAAGTTATCAGGATTGCAACGAGACTGATCAAAGTGAGCCAGCCGAAGGTGAATCAAAGACAGTATGGATGCGACGGTGTGAGACAACTCCTTTATTACTGGATCGCTGTACTCCGCTTCCAAGCAGTGCGTTATGGGCTATCCCTCCAAAATATGCCGCCGACTCGAGAAGACCTAGTGGTTCATGGTGTTGGTGGTCATCGCATGAAAATGCTATCCCAGAACCAAATCCATCACCACATCCACTATCAATCGACATGACAACATCATCATCACCACCACCACTTGAACAATACTGCGAACCATTTCCATCTCCAATATCAGCATCTATCCATCCACTGACAAAAGATGAAGACGACGACAACAATGAATTGCCCTGTTTTCTACAACCTGAATGGCCCCTGACACCTGTTTCACCGCGACAGCCACAAGACGGATGGTGGGGTGAACGTCCCCCTCCCAATATTGTTTGTCAGCATATGGATCGCTATTTCTCTGAACATGATTTGGATAAGCCATGGATGTATGAAGATTCTATTTCCTCAGATGCATCGTTATGCTCATTACCCAAAAGAACAACACGTGCAAAATCCATCCGTGCAGTCGCTTGTGAGGCAGCAAACAACATGTACGACGACTATAGCAACATGCATCATACTCGCAGACTATCATCCATGACCACAATGAGACGCAAGAGCACCAAATTTTGGGATCAATCCACTATTCAAGTCAAAGCAGACAACATGATCAAAGTTCAAAAGAACAAGGGAGGCATTCGATGGATTCGGGGCAAATTGCTTGGTCAAGGCTCGTTTGGACGTGTTCATATGGCATTCAATGTAGTAACTGGGGAGGTGATTGCTGTCAAACAAGTCAACGTTTCGCCGCCTTTTGCAAAAGAAATCATGATCGATGGTACCCAACTGCACCAAGAAATAGCCATGCTACGTGATCTTGATCATGAGAATATTGTACAATATCTTGGATACGACGAGGATGAGTCTGAAGGCGTGATTAATATCTTTCTCGAGTACGTGTCTGGAGGGAGCATTGCTAGTCGTCTCGCTATTCATGGAGCGTTCCCAGAAAGCATCGTGAGGTTTTTTACAAGACAAATTTGCATGGGTCTCGCCTATCTCCATTCAAAAGGCATTTTGCATCGTGATATCAAGGCTGCCAATATTCTCATTGAGGCGGACGGCGTGTGCAAAATTTCAGATTTTGGACTATCAAAGCGACATGATTTTGCCGATCAAGTATACGATGCAAATGATCGTATGTCTTTGCGAGGATCCATTTACTGGTACTTGAATTCCTTGTACTTCGTTTTCAATTGATTGACGTGTATGCTTTTGGTTTTATTAGGATGGCTCCAGAAGTGGTCAAGAATCAGCCTTATAGTGCAAAAGTGGATATATGGAGTCTTGGATGTACTGTTCTTGAAATGCTCACTGGCGAAAGACCGTGGCTCACTTTTCATCAGCTTGCAGCCTTTTACAATGTAAGTTGTGATGTTTTCCAAGAATTAGAAGAGTAATCCTATTCATCAATACTACTTTGTATTGCCAGCTTGGATGTCAAAAGAAACCTCGAGTCCCTGAAACAATCGCTGACACTGCCAAAGACTTTTTAAACTTATGTTTTGCCATGTAAGTGTATCACAATATCTTACATATCTCATCAATATGTGCTCATGAAGTTGTGATGCTATGATCTAGAGACCCTCGCAAACGACCAACTGCAAACGATCTACTCAACCATCAATTTTGCTATATCGAACCTGACTTTGATTTTGCGGTAAGTTATACGTATTCCATTATCCAATTCGCCAAGGCCACACGTACTCATAAATGTCCTAGATGGAACGCGGCAAAATTTGATCTACATACTGTATATCCTCTTCCTGATACCAAAACTTATTCCCTTACGTACTCTGTTTTCTATGATGTGTTTAATATAGGCGATAAACATGCAATGTTGATTATGACGGATGATGGATAGGATACTAGGGTTGTGTTATTGTAAATCACCGAGTAGCATGCTACATAGTACTATGGAACGACCCGATCACTGTTTATTTTGCAATTTTAAGAATGCCTCGAGTAACTCAATACATGTTTTGGAGTCTTCATAAGAATCATGTCCTTCAACCGTGTCTTGAATAAATTTTGACAAATGCTTGTTAGCCAATAATCGAAGCCCATAACGGAAAGGCAGCCCTTTGGGATGTGGGTAAAGCTAGAGATATTTGATTAGTCGTCAAGTGCATCCTATTTTTGAAGGACATATAGCTTACCGCGACTGTATCGATGATATTATCATGGATCAACTATGGTTATACTGTCATTAGCATATAGAAAAGAACATTCTGGTTTACCCTTACTCTTAAAGCATTCATGTCGTTTTCCTAACGTGGCACAAAAATTGGATCAATAAGAGTGAATTGAATCGAAAGCAAAAGTACATACCAATCCATGGCCGAGAAGAATGGTATCAGCATTGATATATTTGAATAGCTCGTGTCGGATGCTCTCCAGATTATGTTTGGCACCTGCCAATGTCTTGATTCCACTATAGCGCGTATTGAGATCGATCACCATGTGTGACGGGAATACTAATTCATCGATCAGCATGTTGGCTTGACCATCGATTGCTGTCAATCGGATTAATTCCATTCCTGCTGTAGTGTAGGCCTATATAACCGTTAGGGGGTGCATTCAGCGTAATCATGTATTTAACGTACCATTTCACAGTCCAATGCTACCAAGGATCGCCAAGAATCCGATTTTTCTTGTGGGGTGGATACGTAAGGAATTTTGGCATGCAATTGCTGGATAGATTCATCTATGTTTGGAACTTTGTTAGTATGTGATTTATTGTTAGGCTCCTTTGACGAAGATACCTTTGTATACATGTGGCCCTTTTGCACATCCAGCGCTGCCATGTGATTCGCCACAGCACGTGTACGTTCTTTGTTTCTCACCTATGATTGATATAGTATGATGATCAGAATCCATTCTCACCATGAGCATTGTCTTTCACTTACCATGAGTCATAATGTTGCGCATTTTACCATAATGGAAAACACATACGGCATTCTCTCGAGGTCCAAGCACATCTTTGACAATATATTCCTTTTTGCATCGATCACAGTTTTTAGTAGTGCCTACTGTGAGTGCTGCCTCATGTTGTGCTGTTGTTGATGTATCATCCGAGGTCTGCTCAAGCTGTGCTGTAGTCGGATATCGCATTTCTTGCATCTGCTCTTGTGTCAGCACGTAAGGTAGGGCACGGTCCGCCAACGATTGATTATCATTACCCGTGGAGGGCTCAATCCATTCGCTAGTGATTCCCACATCATGAATGCCTGTTGACTCGGGGCGCTTTTTGAGTTGAACGAGCACATTCATAGCCATCTGTTTGTAGCCAGCTTGATTGGTGGTTTGCTCGAGAATCATGGCTTCTTGTCTTTCAGTGTGTTCACTAGCCAGAGTGGGATGTTGTTGAACCAAAGGCGCATATATCCGAATGAAATGATCATAGATTCTTTGTACTGTGGTCTGGCGGAGCTTCAGCGGCGCATGGGATTTCATGTTGGGTTTGATAATGGGTGGACCTGTTGCAGAAGTGGATGCTTTGGTCTAACATACAATAGTTATATGATTGATTAGATAATAGAATGGGATTAAATGATTACCGTATGAGCGATACGACGTGGACCAGAAGATGAAAAGGATGGTGATGTAGTTGAAGTTTGTTGGATAGATGAAGATGTTGGAGTGACCTTACGACGTATATCAGAAGATGCTGGTTTATTGGTAGTGTTACTAGTACTGTTTGGTGGTTGTCGCTGTCGCTGAATTGTCGTTGTGGATGCATATTCTGGCACTGGACGATTAGGCCGCTTTGGATTCATTGTGGAAGGCTGGCTCTTTGTGGTGGTAGTAGCATTATCCACGTCGATCTGTTTCTTCTTCACAGCTATATTTGGGATGTTACCCTATATATGTCATTATCAAGTTGTATCAAACAAACATACCAGGATCGCCATTTGACTTGTTCTTGAGATCACTCGCTGCTTTCCGTTTTCTAGAGACTGTGGAAATGTCTAATTAAGCAAAAGTGTTGGAGTCTTTTTAGCCATGGGATACCTTGTACTGATGGAGGAGCATCATGAGAGTAAATGCAAGTAATACGTGGGCAATTGGGATAGTAAGGACATGTCAGCTTTCGGAAGAGACCTGTCGAAGGAAGCATTGGATAATAAGAAAAAGGCGCGTCAATGCAGAATGCTCGTCTCTGGATTCTTTCCCTCCCGCACGTATCGGGTGTGAGGCTTTTGGCACCACCATCACCATCGAATAGTTATCATTCATTGTAATCACCCCTTAAGAAGTTTCCAGTATGTACACAATAAACGACTTTATTAGAGATGAAATGTGTTAACGTAGTGTAAACATCGAGAGGGAAAGAGAAGGTCATCTTGTTTCTGTATCCTGGATACCGTAAATTCACTGACAACAAAAAAAGATTAAAGTCAGCATTTTCTTACCCTGCAACTTCAGTTGACAGCTCAACCCAACGATAAACATGTCGCGTAACGTCAGCGACTTGTACTGCGTGGCTACAGCTATTTCACGAGTGGGATGCCTCTTTCTTGAAAACCAACGCGAAGCCTTGTGGAAGCATGCAGTGACATCCAGTATCCTAAAGCCGGTCATTTTCCCTCACGATGCACCTGTCAATCCTCCAGGACCCCATGCCGAAACAGCCACAACATCCGAATCCCAACCAGCCCACGAGTCAGATCTCTCAGAATCTTTGAATGAAGAAAGCCTTAAACAAGAGTATTATCACCAGCAACAACAACAGCAACCGATCGAACCGACTGTATTGACACCAAACGTTGAGCCAACAATGTCTTCAGCAAACGTATCACTTGGACCAGATATTCACACCGCACAAGAACCAGATATCACATTGAAGGCTGAGCAATTAGAAGCTATCAGCAATAAGGATACGTGTGATGCTATAATCGAAGGGGTAAGTTGGGATAAAAGAGGCATATATTATCATGGTATATAAGTGTCTTAATGCAAGAACAGCCATTGGAGCAACGCAAGGCCCTTAAGGAGTCAAGGATACCTACAACACGAGCGGGACGACTATGGCATTATGGAACACTTGCAGCTGGATTGGGTGTTGGTGCGATGAATGAATCATTCAAGAGGGCAACTGGTTTATCAAAGAACGCTCAGGGATCAGCTATGCTCAGTGATCGCAATGTAGACCTGCTTGTGAACAAGATATCGCAGATGCGTGGAGCAGCGCTCAAGATGGGACAAATGCTGAGCATCCAAGGCATTCAAGCTGCCAGTGACAAGGAAAGCTGGATTCCTCCGCAAATGGAACAAATCTTGCTCAAAGTACACGACAGTGCCAATTATATGCCTCAAAAACAAATGGAGGTAAGTAACATCATATCTCATCTCAAAGACGGGTCACGTGTTAATGTATTTCAACTTAGGCTGTCATGCGAAAGGGACTCGGTGGTGAATGGAAGACACACTTTAGCAAGTTTGATCCAGTGCCAATAGCTGCTGCATCAATTGGTCAAGTACATGCTGCAACATTGGCTTCAACAGGAGAAGACGTCGTCATCAAAGTACAATATCCGGGTGTGGCTCAGTCAATCGATAGTGATTTGAACAACCTGATGGCCATCCTGACATTCAGTAACCTGCTTCCTCGAGGATTATACCTTGATAACACCGTGCGTGTTACTCGTCAAGAGCTTGCATGGGAATGTGATTATCTACGAGAGGCTGCCAATACACAACACTATGGCGATTTAATAGGCAATGATGAGAGATACAAGGTTCCTCGGGTTTATCACGACATGTGTTCATCCAACATTCTTGTACTTGAGCGTCTACGTGGCCGAGCCTTGAGTAAGGCAGTCAATGAGGATGATCAGGGATTACGCGATCGACTTGGCGAGCGATTATTACGATTATGTCTGCGTGAAGTGTTCTCGTTCCAATTTATGCAAACCGATCCAAACTGGTCCAACTTCTTTTACAATCCAAACCGTAATCATGGTCAGCTCGAGTTGCTTGATTTTGGTGCTTGTCGTCCTTTTGGTGATGATTTCCTTGCACTCTACGGTCAAATTCTTAAGGCAGCAGCCCACGGTGATCGTGATGGTGTATGGCATTATTCTGAAAAGCTCGGTTTCGTTACAGGCCTCGAAACAGCTGTAATGCGCGAGGCCCATATTGATAGCGTTATGGTGTTGGGTGAACCTTTCCGTGCAGATGCTCCCGATGTTTTTGACTTTGGTGTGCAAACAATCACGGGTCGCGTTCGTGATACGATCCCTGTCATGCTTCGTCACCGCTTGACTCCACCACCTGATGAGACTTATGGGTTACATAAGAAGCTTTCTGGTGCATTCCTTCTCTGTACCAAGCTCCGGAGTCGTTTCAACACCAAGGCTGTTTGGCAAGAGGAGGTTGAGAGGGTGTTCTCTTAGAAGTCATATAGCTCATACTTAATACCTCATCCATAACATTTGTAAACAAAAAATATACAGCATTTGATATACATTGCCAACAACTTGCCTCCAATGGAAACTGATATTGTATCATTATTATGCGGGAAAGCTTACTGTCGATTGGGTGTTGAATACCAAGAATGCGTCACTCTTTGCTATTTTTAGATGGGTTTGCTGCACTGAAAACGGAAGGGAGCCGATCCAGCTCAGCGGGCGCTAATTGACAGGTTCTGCTCATCCTATCATTTGCGACTTTCGAATATTCACATGTCAGAGAACAGAGCATTCTGCACAGACCGACACATGTACATTTACCACCGATAAAGGCACATGGAAGAGTTTACGACCCACTGTTATCTCCTTTCTTGTTATTCTTTGATATCATTCCTCTTACTATTCAATGACTTTCCTTGCAGCGAGATACAGGCGTTCGCATACACCCAAATCATCCTCTGATAAGGCTGAAAAGTCATCTTTTCTCTCAACTCGCCTCCCTTCAATGAATCTATCTACACCAGCAGTTTATCAGTCGCAAGACACACAGGATGAATGGCACCAAAAAGAGCCTCCACAGCCCAAACCTAGCACGTCATGGTCGACACAAATGAGTACGCTTGCCAACAAGATCAGAGATAACGCTGCGTCTATGAATGCTATAATGGCAAACACATCAGATACCAGCGTAGCTGAAAATCTGGACCGCAAGAGCATATCTCAAGGCATGAAACTGGTGGCTATTGCAGCGGATGAGTTTGATGAAGGCAATGACACAATAGCATTGGAGATCTATTTATCTGGCATTGATAAAATTCTTATGGCTTTACCCAGTAAGTGTGAATATGACATGGATACTCGTACGTTTTTATCATGTTAACCTTGTACATGTTAGACAAGGCAGATGACAAAACCAAGCAGGCTCTACGACAAAAGCTAACAAGGTAAGTAACGAACAAGAATGTTTGAGTGCATTATTTTTTAACCCAGTAACGGCTTCACAATCTCAGCGTAGAAGAAAGGGTTGGCATCCTACACATGGCCCAACAGCAAAATTATTCGCAAAAGGTTGGACCCGACGATGCTCATGTTAAACCAACAGCAAGTGTGTTGCAGTCTCTGAATATGGCTCCGATCATGACCGCAGTTTCAACGTTCAAATGGGCAACGAGGACCACTACTCAAGAGCAGCATACGAGGAATCATCCCAGCAACATGCTTGACCATCAAGAAATCTATAATAGTAACATCAGCAGCAGCACACATCAGCGTGAAGGGGTTGATAAATTCAAGCGAGCTGGGAACCTTTTCATTGAAGCAACCGTATCATGTGCTATTCTTATCAAGCAATCTCCCTTGCCAGGTACTGAGCGATTTAATACTACAGGCTATCGATTACTTATCAATGCCATAGACATTCTTTCATTGCTATTTGGTTATTTTGTGCATCTGCTGATTTGGGTCGACCGACATTATCGAGTTACAGAAAAGGCACAGGACCTGGGAATCGAGTGTATCAAGTTTGCACTCTATATGGATGAGCAATATCAATTACATGAATTCGCAACTGAAGCACTCTACATGTTCGTTGCTGCTGGTATCAGAGCAGCGGTAGCCTATAAGGAAACACCCCCACATTCCGAGCAAAAAGAAGATCATACCAGGCTAATGATTCGCATTAATGAAGAAAACGATACCAACAGTTCTCGAGATTACCCACGTTGGAAAAAGGCAGACCCAGCCTCCGGTCAAAAGTAATCATAGCAGTATACAAATATTTCCACACCCCATATATCATTATCAGTTCCCTTAATATACTTGCACTAGCACATAGAGTAATGCTCAAAAGCCCTGATGGTTGATGTCAATGGTGTACTTTTTATATGTCTAGCGACGATGATAGTGTAGCATATGCAGGCTGCATAAACGTGAAATGTTACAATACCTCCTTGTATCACATGGCACGTGCGGCAATACCGCTGTGATGTAATCCATCATCATTTTGCACTAGCACATGCATAAAGGGTGGTTTTCAGTGAAGTTTTTCGTTGTATTGCGGTTAGGGAAATAATAGCATTACACGCGGCGGAAGGGGATCTTTCATCAGTGTTGATAAACAGGTTGGCAAGATCCATCTACTATCATAAGGCGCTTGCTGTGCTCAAATTCCACAGAATAAAGTGGTGTTCGAGGATGTTCGTGTGTGGTTGTTCCAGAAAGATTAAGGCGACATCAATAAATATGTTCCAGGCCACCACAGCAGCTCTCGCATGACGATTCATATACCAAAGAGACCACGAATATGAAAAATATCAAGGAAAGGAGACACATGAAGAATTCTCCTGGATAACAAGAAGGAATAACATTACCAGCAAGGATGTGGATCCGTTATACAACATTCTTTAAGTGTACATTATATGAAAACTCTTTTTTTATATGCAGTGAAATATTTTTATGCTATGGTATTCTGCTCTTGACCATGGAAAACCGATCCACGTTCTCCAATGTGTATTTGACCGGAACTTTACCCATGACGCTGTCAGCTGGATCGTTGAGATAAGATCGTAATTCCTTCTGATAGATCTGATATATGAAGAAAGGATACATGGTTAACAAAGGAATATAACCATGGAGAACGAGTCATACTTGCCTCTTCGTTTTTGTTCATTTCTTTCACTTCCTTATCCTTTTCGGTCTCCACCGTATCACGGGTAGTCATACTTGCATAGCGTCGATAAGCAAACCCAAGCAAATTGATGCCAACAAAAACTTTAACCGCCAGCAAGCTAAATATATTCATGCAATGAGACCCAAGGTATCGCCAGCACACACCTGCTACTTACCATATTAAAAGCACGCCAATAACAATGATACGGCCGACAAATTGGATTGCATGGTCAAAGACAGTCTCCAGCCAGCCATCACGCAAAGCATGAACGACGTGGGACGGCAAGAATACAGTAAAATCCAAAAAATTCCTTGCTAGAATGGATGCCAATGTTGTAGAACCTTGTTCACCACCATTTGAGTTGCCCATAATCATTGGCATCAGCTGCTGGAACATCCGGACAATCTATCAAAGGCGGGTGACTGGATTAATTCATGATAGACTTATAATGATTCCCGGTACTTTACCAAACAAGCAAGTGGTAGGGCAGGAAATCCAATACGGCGAGAAACCACTGGTGACTGATCGACAAAAGCCTATTTATATGGTAAGTAACCACGCTAAATGCCGCTCACCTTCCCATTACTCACATTCCGTCGGCCACTCAAGCGACCTGGGCTTCCAACAACAAGATCCTTGCATAGCACATCAATATATTTACCATAAATGGATGGGCGAATCTGGTTGAACTTGGTGATAAACGCATGCTTTAACCAGTCGACAATGAGTTCTGAAGCAATCACCATCATTACTGGAGTCATGAGTGCGCTCACTGTGGCTGTGGCTGGTAACTTGATCAAAGGCACAAAGGTCGAAGGCAATATCGAAGAAGGTGATGACTCGGATAATTCAACCACATTACGAAGTGTGATGATAAGCAGAAAGGCCACCTGCTGAAAGCGTTCCACCATATCTATTCAATATATATCAGCCATCCCTCACACATGTAGATAGAAAAATAAGAGCTTACCGCTACAACTAAGCTGAAATAAGTTCTCCTTTTCAAAACGTTTGAATACGGATTGCTTGATCTCGACAAATTGGTTGGAGATAAGAAGCGAGAGCAGAGCATTCGAATAGAAATTGATAGCGACATTGAGGGTGATCATTTCAAAGAATAGCACCGAAGTGTGGAGAACTAGAGAACATGATTTGATGTTAATCACATAAGAACATCGATTGAGTGGAATCCACTTACTCATATAGCCTGTAGCTAAAATAAATAGGGTGATTGGGCGTAATTGTCTTTTTGCGTAAACTGTGCTACTTGCGCTAGTGTTCTGGAGTTGGTTCCCCAATGTAGATTTTGAAAACAATGCATCCAAGATATCATTCCCGACTGAGCAACACAGCTTGTCAAACACCTCCAAGCAATTGAAAATCACGTAAAGCTTCAAGACGGCTTGACCACGAATTGAATGGTATATCCGGGAAGGTTCAAGCATAGACATGACGGTACAGGTGATCATGGCCAAGAACCCTTTGAGTAGATCGCATTTTTGAGAAGGACGTAATGATATTAACCTATATGATCATCATCAATAACAAATAAAAGCATGCAAGTGCTATTGACTTACCGGCCTTCACCGTAGATAAGAACTTGGATATTGTGATACATATGCTGCATACAATGATAGAAGGCAAGCATGAATCGAAGTGGAAGGATGGTGAATGTGTACAAGAATGAATCGAGACAGACGACAAAGCCAAAGCCCATCAGTTTCTCTACGGCAGCTGGTACAGCAAGGAAGTTGTTGATGCGTTCACGTTTGATCTCTTGTGTTGTATCAAAGTCGGATACTGTCACTTCATCTCGAAGATAATCCCAAAATGATATGCTGCTCGGTGGTGCATTATCCGCATCTGTGTTGCTGTTCGTTGGTGGTGTTGGTGTAGGTGACGACTTGGAGGAGGAGGATATAGAGGAGGAAGACATATGAGACGATGGACGCACGTGGTTGGTAGTATCAGCAAGAGGTCGACGTTGGCTAGTTGAGGTGGGAGGAGATGGTGGACAAGGTGAATCGCTGCCATTGGCAAGCTTGCTTTTCTTTTTCCGTTTCTTCTTGGTCGTTGAATACGAATGGGATGTAGAGTCCATGTTCAATAGTTCGAACGCATTATTACGCCCACTGCGCAAAGACGGCTTAGTATTTGGTAATGAAGCCGATCGTGTGATTTGTCGTCCCTGCAATCGCCTCTTTTGGTCCATTATGCTGATAAAGGAGAGTGGGGATCTCACTCAATTTTCATAGTGGCCATTTTAGTGTCCGACCGATCATTCTCGTCTCTCTGGAGACAGGTAGATGGATGACACTTTCCATACGCTTCAACTAGTTGGATACCACATAGCAACCTTATTCTTCTTTCATCGCTTGACAACATGGAGCATAAAATTCAAGTTCATAATTACCCCATCTCTATTATCGTCATTGTAATTAGAGTATCAACTTTATTAAATCCAGGATCTATCTCTTTTATCATTATAATGTTTGGCCCATCTACTTTAAAGCAGGACAACTTGCATAGTACAATCCACTCAAGACGAATTGAATGCCATCGAATCACACATAGAGGAGAGGACTTTTTTCGTTGCATCTCAAGTAAATCTACGCTGTGTAACCAAGGCCAATTTGAGACGGATACCCTGCAGAGTCAAAGCTTTTTTCCCTCTTCCTTATTGTAATAGCACACAAGCGCACTATGGCAGATTACCTGCAAGGTCTCATTGGTAACTTGACTCTTATTGTTTAATATTGTATAGTCCTCACTTCTAATGCCAATTTGCTACTTTGCTTTTATAAAGCTGATGCCTGCAAGGCCTCTGGTCCTGATCCAGCATTGAACCGAGAGATCTGCGTCCTTATAAATGAGAAGCAAGGATCTTTGTAAGTCATTATTCCTCTTGATTCGATATAGGAGCTCATGTTTATTATGAGTATAGTCCAAGAGTAGCTGCTGTGGGGATAGTGCGTTATGTCAATAGCAAGAACAAAGCCGAAGCACTCCTTGCTTTAACGGTATGCTACAACACCGTTCTCAAGGATAAGCCATCATATTGATCATTGTTCGATAGCTCCTCGACCTCTGTGTGAAAAAATGTGGATATCCCTTCCAATTGCAGATTGCCAGTAAAGAATTCCTGAATGCACTTGTACAAATGTTTCCAGCAACCGCACGGAAATCAAAGACGACAGATTGGGCTCATTTTGACTCGGTTATTCATGGATATGCGGGAGAGGACCCTGTTATGGAACGGATATTGTACATGATCAGAGAATGGAAGATTGCATTGGTGGATCGACTTGGCTATCGCGATGATTTTGCTAATATCAACAGCATGTATCGGTTATTACGGCAAAGAGGTGCGTATGTGAGATTGTGCATGGGATCATGTGATATGGCTACTTACCTATAGAATAACAGGATATCAATTTCCCGAAATACGAGAATCTTCGATTTCAGCATTGACATCCAACTCGGTAAGAAGGAAGGATCATATGCCGGGATAATATGCTGGTTCCTTATGTGGACATGAATAGGTGTTGAGGACCCCGGAAGAACTAGAGGAACAAGATCGAGTACGATTATCAGCCGTAGGTGTCCCTTTTGTTTGAAAATGTACAAGGAATTCACACCCATTGGATAGAAATTACAAGAGCACATTCGACGAGGAACAAAGGAGGACTTGAAGCTTGCAGATGTCATAATGAAGTTGCTGACAGGATATGTAAGCATATATGTATATCATGAAATGGAACCTATTCCTGTGCTGATGGGTTTAATAGGAACAACGGGATAAGCCAGATTACAAGCAAAAGTTTGCTGATCAGATCCGAGGCATCCGTAGCAAGGCTATCGTGCTCTATGAATTGCTAGAAAGTATGCGGCCTGGTGAATCGATTGATAGGTCCATGAAGGTAAAAAAAAAACTTGACTTACACAAGAACCTCTCAGCTGATATGACTGTCAAGGATCTGCATCATGTGTGCGACCAAGCGTATGAAAAGGTCAAGGAAGTGATTGAAAATGAAAGCACCGATGAGATGGATGCTGTCATTCCTTTATCTTCATTGTTGGACAAGGTGCTCTCCAAATATTCGGACGTGGAAAAAGGCAACTTTGACACACAATATGATATCCAGGCATTAACATCAACACAAACCACTACTTCACCACCACCTGTATCATCTACTCCAACACCACCCGTCGACAACTTGATTGATCTCGACGATGACGACACTTCAGGTCATATTCGACTTGATACTGATTCCCCATCATCATCTACTACACACGACAGCCCTTGGCACTCACCCACTACAACTATTAATACTATTGCCCCTTCTACTCCTCCTGCTGGACAAGAGCAAGATACATGTAAGCTTGTAAAAATACTCCTAACGCATATTTCTCATGACGTATATGATAGTTTTGATACATGACAAGAATGGTCTCAAAGTACATTTACAAATCTATGAGCGCGTGGTCTCCCTTATCAAGCTACGATTTTTCTTTTCAAATGAATCTACCGCACCTATGGAGTCACTGGAACTTCAAGTAGCAACTCCCAAGGCAAGTGAGCTAGATATTCGTGGAAGCGTATAGGCTAATTGATATTTGCATATAGAGCATGCAAATCAAGATGGGAAGTATTTCTGGCTCAGTGATTCCTCCAAAGTCAACGCGTGCCGTTTTCCAGTGGGTCGCCGTGAACAATCCGCAACAGGTACGACTCGCTTTAGCAGGATTTGGTAATCAATCGCATATTCATGGATGATCTCTTGTAGGAACCACTAAGGCTACGATTCCGGCTAACGTACGATCAATTTGGTACCAAGATGGAACAAGCAGGACAATACAATGTAATAAATACGAGCGATATCAGCTATGTTTAATTCACAAATGACAAGTGATATAAGCGCATGTTGTAGTTTTAGCTTAGTTATCTTCTTTATTAATGGATCATCGTCTTGTCGAGTACTCAAGTGTCTAATATGTGTGATAAGGGATGGTATGGGTCCGCTATGATATCTAATGAGCAAGTTTGATGGCGGGAAAATGTTATGATGTGTAAGAAAAAAGCGCGCCCATGGATTCCGGAAGATTAGGCGTCTATGAGTTTATAACGCTGTACGAGCTCCCGAAGTTTTGTGGGAATGTCGTCGGTGCTCTCCCGACAAGCAACCATGATTTGCATGATTTCACTCGGTGGAATAAGGTATTCTGGAATTTCTCGCTCCAGGTCAGGGTATACATCATCCAAACTGCTATTTCGATCACAATCCTGGTGGACAATCCCATACATGCGCCTGATCTGATAGTGTGTACTGTAACTAAGATCCAGATGAATATCCATTCGCCCTATATACATGTAAAATCAAAATGAGTTGCTGTTGTGTGCCAACGCTTTATGCTGTACATACCTGGACGAATCACCGCTGGATCAAGTACTTCAGGATAATTGGTGGTCATGATGAAAATGATACCTTCCTCAAGGACATGGCCGTCAAGGATCGATAAAAAGGTGCTCAAATTAAAGCGAGGATTACGATCCATGGATGTATCACTGACTTGCGCTGACGCTTTTCTTCGATGCAATACCTATCATCGAATGCATTATTAAGATGTTGAATCATGGAGACTATAATAGCTTACATCGGTCATGGTATCGACATCCTCAAACACGATGATGGAATTTGGAGGAACAGTAGCAAATGCTTGGAATAACTCAGAGTCAGAATCCACGTATCCCAGATTCATGAAATACAGGTCTCGATTCAAAGCAGACCTATATTATATATGTGCTCTTTTGTGAGAGACATATCATCAACATGTTGAAAGGATGTTGGATGCTTACGCCATTGCAAACACAAGGCTCGTTTTTCCTGTGCCAGGTCGCCCATGAAATAGATAACCACGAGTATAAGGTGCTCCAATACGCTTGTAAAAGTCCTTGTTACGTACAAAGGTGTCGAGATCTTTCTTAAGAATGACTTCACTTTCTGAACGTAAGGCAACGGTGCGTAAGCCATTTTGCATTGCGTGTAAAGGACAAATGCGTATCCATTTCCCAGAGGCTGAATAGTTGTATCGTGACCGACGCTCTTGGCTCCGTTTGGCTTCTTCAGTATATGTGATATAATCATGTGCGATACGTTCAAGGAAAGTTGATAATACAGATATGGTGGCACCTTGTTCACGACAACCTTTCATAGAAATTTGGATTGGACTTGGCTGAGAAGGGGATGATGAGGATGATGCTGCTGCCGAGGAAGAAGACTTGCTGTCAGTGATGTTTGGAGGCGAACGACGTTGTTCTTGGAACATGATTTGAAAAGTGCATTCTCCATGTTGAATTGTACAAGCTACATATGCAAAGTAAAAAGTTTAATATCTTCATGTTATTGAATCGAGTAGTGTAGCCGAATACATACCTTGCCCCGGGTGTGGGATCATGTCAAATTTTGGCGGCTCCGTGGGTGCATGATCAAGTTCAAAGTTTGGTTTCAGCGTATATGAACCCGTTGCTTTGGATTGGATACCTTGGGAGACGAGACGCGAAAGTGCTTGATGATAAACATTGGACGCTAATTACAGAAAAAGGTTTAGCAGAGATTATTATGCAACTGCTGATAAGCAACTTACTAATATGGTAGTCATCTTGGGCTACCGCAGGCTCAACGACGATAGTCAAATAGCCTTGATTCGCCAGCTCCATATCTCTTTTGTGCTTCAAGCGGGTCAATATTGTAGTGAGAAGAAGTAGGGTCAACTTGGCAACAGTAAGGATTAGTGTAACACTTGCTGTAATGACAAATGTATCAACAGCATAGATGCCTGTCTTTGGCACGTGTTGCTCGATTCTAGTTGGCAGGAACGCATACAGAACGGTTTCGAGCTGTGAAAAGGAAAATGTGCGTATAATGGGGGCAAGTGCGTCAGACCATACGTCATCCCTATTGTGATGAGAAATTGGCCCAAGGTCGAATGGCATAGGTATAGGCTAGTTGCTTGTATCTGCCAACCGAAAGAAGAAAAGGGGGAGGAAAAAACCTATGTTCACGTATTGCTTTGCACCTGACGATATAAATCTCCGGCCCGAGACGGCCAATAAGGTAGAATATCGGGGTTTCCCAATCGCTTTGGCTGATAATTAACATGCAACACAGAATAGATGTTAAATGAATACATCATAGAGTTGATAGAGATTGGTATACAATTTATTAATGTGAGTTATGCGGATTGGATGGGTAGGTGAGTTGGGTGGGAGTGGGAAGAGGAAGAACGTTGGTGGGATGTAAAGCAATGTGGGCACGTGATGAGTTGGCTGTAATCTACGCTTTGCTTTCCCGCTCTTGCTGCACTGTGCGTTTCGTTGTTGGACATGCCTACTAGTACAGCCGCCATTAGCACCGCCAGCACGAACACTACTACTACACAAAGCAATGTCTTGTCAACATTTCCAATTGCGGGTCCTCTCTTATCACAAAAGCCTGTGGTGCTATGGTTCCACGATCCCGGCACTTACTCGAATCAAGACGCTGTCGTGAATCCCGATCAGTTTCCCAACTTTCGCGACGGACAACTACTACGCATTCACTTTCTTCAACAAACACAGCAACAACAGGCACAACAGCAATCGACTTCACAAAACAAGTCTTCAGTATCGCAAAAACAGCAGGCTGGTGGTGGAGGAGCAAGTTCACAGCAACAACAGCAGCAGTCGCCACAACGTCCTCCTATTATCGTGAAAGCAGGATTGGCAGACCGTGAAGCATTAACTCGACAGCAGCATTTACAGGTTGGTTCAAGCTTGTTTTTATATTGAGTTTGGGTAATAATAACATGATATGTAATGTTAGATATCCATCTCTCGAGATATTGCCGATCGATTCAATCTACGGTCTCGTTTGGAAGTTTATTTGGAGTTGGTAAGATATGCCTTTGACGTACGTGTAAAACATCTATTAACCTCACAATTCATTAGATTGATCCTTCAGCGGCAGCATTGGATCATGTGGAATTATCTTTCAAGGAACAATATCTGGGTCGTAGTGACATGTGGCGTCTACAACAGCATCTTCGAGGGACATGTGTTTATGCAGAAAAGAAGATCGTTTATGCAGGTGTCATTAAAGCAACCATTCGGCGCCAATTCTCTAATGATGTGGAGGTAAATCTATATATACACAATCCAACATATCACATATAAAAATGCTAACTTGACAACTTAGATGATGTCTGGATATATTGATGAGAACACCAGGATGATCTTTCGATCAAGCTCAGCAAAATACTTTGTCTTTATCCAAATGTCACGTGAAATGTGGGAGTTCGATGAAGATGGAGAGCTCTACTATGAAAAGGTGGTCTATCATTTCCTACCGGAACTCTTTCAAAAATGGAAGGAAGAAGGAACCAACCACGTCGTCTCGTTTGTCCTGTTTACAAGAGTCTTTTATGATGACCCGCCTGTGGATGATGCGTTGGTCATTAAAACTGAGGATGGAAGATATTACAAGGATTTCTACAAGGTGGTGGCAGATTGGGAAACAGTGGATGATTGGATGGCTATCATCGGCCCACTCAAGGATGAGCAGCTCAAGTTTCAGCAAAGTGTATTGATGCGTCATGGCGAGAAAAAGGGTGATCAAGAGTCAAAGGCATCACTAAGTGGGCGAATTTCGATAGCCTATGAAGGCAACGTGTTAGAAGCTGTCAACTTGGCATTGAATCCCTTTGACAACCATTATGTGGATCGTGATTTGATGCGTACTGGCTTGTCTGTCATACTCGTTACTCCAGGCCCAGGCAAATTTGAAGCCAGTAAAAAGTTACTTCGATTGACCAATGAACGAATGACCGATAATGGTATCGCCATGGATCTTGTGTGTTTGTCGCCGCTACCATTGCACGTGACTCCGTTATTCGTGTACAAATCATCACCACCGCCCAACGAGATCTTGCAAGAACAGCTACATCTTTCTGCCACACAACAACGATACAAGGGAGGAACAGGGGGATCACCAGAAACGAAGACATTGATGATGAGCAAACACAAAACGTGGGATCCAATGTATGAGGACGACGCACTGCCAAACACCTACACGTACTATTCTGTGCCACACTGGATCGACTGCAGTTTCTATTCTCAAGGCAACTTTTTACAAAAGCGAGACAAGTTTCGTACACGATGCAAAATGTACGAGTTGCAAATGATGGGCATTATGGAGCACGATCTTGCTGGTATTTCGATTCCATACTTGAGCCAACAACAAGAAGGATCATCATCATCATCGTCGTCTCGTCTACGTACACAACGCAGCAGTAGCAGTCTCAATGACAAGTTGAGCAAATCGATTGATTCAACAACTGGCAACAGCGAAGCATATCTTTCCAGATCAGCCAATTTTGCATCTATGCGACAACATCATTCCTTGTTACAGCAGCAGCAACAACAACAACTACAACAGCAGCAGCAACAGCAACAGGGAGCTGAAAGCAACAAATTGGCGGCCGCGGATTATGCAAGATATGACTCGGCTGTATTTAAAGATTCACCTGAACCAAGATTTGGTCGACGGATACCAGCTTCTTCCACGCCAACACAAAAGCTTATGACACCAACTAAACAAAAGAACTCGTTTGAAAGCCCTGATCGTGGTCAAGATACTGAAAACTGGCTGATGAAGAATAATACTGGGTTAAAGTCCAATATGGTAAAGTAGACTTGGTCATGTATTACATCCCTATCTAATTCGTTCTCATCACTAGACTTGGCATCATGGAGATCAGCGTCGGATGATGTCGATATTATCACAATCACAACAAGCCGGCAGCAAGATTACATTTGACAACAATATCCGCAAAGATGATCACCCAATGCGAGCCAGTGATATCTTCAAAGGAACTTCACCTGGACGTAATACAACTGAAGATGGTGCTACTACGACACGAGTACGAACACCAAGACGTGGCACTCTCAACAGCGGCAATATTGGATTGGCTGTAGATTCACCCAGTAGCAGTAATATGGCAGTGGATGATGAGGATTTGATGCTAGTGAGTTCGAGCACGGTGGATCCAGTACCCATCAAAGGCGGTTTGGGTGGCAGCGGTATTGGCAATGGTGGTAGAGGTGTCGCTGGTGTTGCAACTGCAGCAGGTGGTGGTGGAGGAGATGCACGCAAGTCCAACAATCCATCACCACGACAAGTTGGCAGTGTTCCTTCAGTACACAAGCATTCGGGTAACAGCGATGCAGCTCTAAGGACAAGCTTTGGTGGACAATACAGAACATCGTCATCGCCTTTGCATAGTAGCGCTATTACTGGAAGGAACAATGCGCTGAGAAATGTCATGATCAATCCATGCAATCCATCCGATTATACAATGTTATTTACGAGTCATTTGCGACGATGGCTGCATGCTTTACCACGTGTCGACCAATACGATGGACCTCGTGTGCATTGGAGATCACTCACGTGCCCAGCTTGTCTTCCTTTAACCACTGACTACTTCCCATCCAATGAGGAGCTCAAAAAGGATTATCGTCATTACATGTATACTGTCTCCGCAAGTGAAGACGTTAACCTGTATCAAGCCGGTGATCGATCCATTTCTGAACATAAGCGCACAGCCAACCTGCTACAAGAAATGATTAGTCAGCGTCTTGCGCAAGGTTTTCAAATTATTGTTGATGTCACAGGAAGCAGCCACAACCATCATCATCATTATCATCATCAGCAACAACAACAACATCATGTCAATCATTTCAAATCAATTACAGCATCAGCAGGTGCTACGACGAATGCATATGATGGAGTCGGTGGTCATACTGGAACAACTAAGGATGTCAACAATACACTGTTCACAAGCAGTACAAGTGGGCCATTACCAAGCAGTGGTATAGCAGCTACTACGAATACGGTTGTAGGAGGAGGTGGACTTGCTGCACCACCTGCAGCTGTAGCAGCAGCTACATCCGGCAGTGGTAGTGGTAGTGGTGTCCCGGGTGGTGGTGGAACAACAACAACGAGTACGACAACGATTGCTATGAGCAAAACCATCGCACGAAGTGATGCTGAGGAGGATACAGCCAAATGGAAGCACATGGTGTGGTGGCTATCTATGGGATATCAAGTTCATCAGCTGACATTTGATTCATCGTGTCAAAACGTGGAGGTGCGTCGTTATGTGCGTCAAATCACATTTGATACCAAAAAGACCGGATACAAGTGTGCTATATGGCCAAAGAATTTATCCACCTATCGACCCAAGAGTGTATCATTCAGCTACCCGAGTTTATTATATGCATGGAATTACCTTGATCATCTTGTTGCTGGTTATCAGGACGAACTTACCGACAACTTGCGTTTCTGGAGAGCACGCTTCATTGTCATTCCTCGCGAGACTTTACCTGCCAACACACCTTTATCAACCCACATAGGCGCATCTTCGCTTAATACGCTTGATGATGAGGAGAAACGTCTTGCACTCTTTGACATTTGGTTACAAAATTTACGCAAAGCCAAGTCATTGTCTCCGCAGGAACGTGAGGAAATGCACAAGAATCGCCGTCGAAAGGAGTTAGCCGTATCCGACTTTGGTTTACGTATCACCACAATGGATCCTTCAGCCTATGTCACCAATGAGGCCATCAAACCTGTTCAGCAACAACAACCAGCAGGTACTAGCAGTAATGGTGATTCACCGCTTTTCAGTCATCCAAGCACAAGCAGTTTACTGTCATCCATTGGTGGCACGCTCAGCCAACAACTTGGTTTATCACGTGATAGCAAATCAAAGGATATTGCTCAGGCCATGCGGGACCCAAAGGCAGGCTTACGTATGGCTGATAGGCGATGGCATTTCAAAGTTTACACCTATTCATTTATTGGAAGCGAGTTTGTCGATTGGATTATTGGTCAATTTGACGATATCAACACACGCGAAGATGCTGTCGCTTTTGGCAATACATTGATGCAGCGTAAGCCACCTTTGTTTGTGTCATCCACCAGTCGTCATAGCTTTTTGGATGGGCATTACTTTTATCGACTCCACAATGAATACCTACCCAAGCAGCAGCAACAGCAGCAAACTCAACGCACGTGGTTCACTATGAAGAGCAAGACATCGTCACCTGTAACAACAGCAAATACTTCAAGCGGAGCTGGTTCTTCAGGTTCAACACCTTCGTTGACTGGTAGCGATAGCAAAGACAAAGAAGTTAACTCAGGAACGGGATCACCTTCACCCAATACAACAAGCAACCAATCCCAACAACAGCAACAACAAGGCTCATCTTCCACAACACAACAAGCATCATCATCAGGATATACGCCGCCAAGACGTCGACGTCGATCCGTGGATTTTGAAATGACACGTGAAATGATTATTGATGTGGATCCATACAAAAAGAGCGACCGACGAGAAACAGCTATTCTTCACTATGATACTATCCATAATGCCAATAACTGCTACCATTTTCAAATCAATTGGCTTGGATGCATGGCACAGCTCGTACAGGAATTGGTGCAAAATTGGAGTCGTCAAGCTGAGCGTTGTGGATTACTTGTGGTTGAAGGCTCTGTGGATCAGGCTTATGATGATTCGGAAAACAACAATCCATTCCAATGTCCAGTGCCCATTGATTTAGCAGTGAAACCTCCTTCGGTTGCTGAACTTAATGCTGCTGCTGCTGCAAGTGGCGGTAACAATGGAGGATACGGGATTCCTGACAACATTTATGAAGCAGCACTTGTACGACATATGGGCTTTGTGCTTGATGTGGAGGCAGATTCCAAGTTTGATCGTGCTCTTGCCGAGGGAGTACATGCAAAGTACACTTATCACAAGGAACCCTACAAATACGATCAGTATATTCATCGTTCAGGCGTGGCATTTGTTCAAATTCGACATGATAACAAGGGCTTTTATTGGGTTAACAACCGCTTGTACACCAACCATACACCATCACTTGTGATGATGGGTCGTAGGCGTGCAGCTGCAGCTGCTTCATCAACCGAGGGGAGCAATGGATCGACCAACATGTCAAATATGCATCAGCAACAGCACCCAGAGTTGTTAAGACAACAGTTTCAAGACTTTTGTTCGGATGCTACGCGACTTGCTGAATTTTGGGAAACGACACGGCACAACTTGTTAGCAGAGCACCACACTGGCACTGAAGCTTGGGTATTTGAGAATGCTCAAGTTGTTCTTTCTGGTGATGCTGATCAACAGCAGCAACAACCATCCTTACAAACACCGACAATGCCTTCATCCACTAACACTGTTATTCAAGAAGAAAGCAACGTGACACCATCAGAAACAACAACTGCTACTGCTAGCAGCACCACCACCACCACTACTACTACCACCGCCACTGCTATTACAGAGGATCATGCGACATCCCAACCACCACAACAACCACAACCATCAGCTCCCACTCCTTCATCTGCAAAATCACCATCAGTCATATCCGATACGGATTCCTCTAATAGTAATAACAACCCAAAACCAGCATAAGATACCCTTCCTTAATAAATATTCGACCCATCCAGTTTTATGATACAAAGCCTGTAACCAGCAAATATAAAATTGCACACTCTGAAACTGATAGAATACACCAAGCAATGTTTTGAAGTAATGAAGCGTGTCATGGTAGTAGTAATATGGAAAATGGGACATCATTGAGAGTCAGGGTCAGCCGGAGTGCCTTGGGAATTTGAATGACTGAAACATTGATACGGCGAATCCTGCAGAAACATCTTTGAGAGCCAGATTTAGTTTGGAAGTCATCAAATCGGGAATAAATAAATTGCGCGTTTACGAAAAATATGTTGAAGCTGCTCTTTTCAGCATGTCTTTTGGTTTTGGTGGGAATGGTAAGTCTACTTGTCAATGTTGAGTGTAAAGCTATGTGGTACTGAAACGCTGACTTGTAGGTTTGAATCACGCGGTTAAGAGACGTTTGGAAGACGAAGACGACGATCCATGCACCGTCAAGGTGAGCCCAACAACACATTGCTTTCCACTGCGATCGCAGCTTCTTACCATACATACCTTTAGCAACAACAATTAAAACCACCTACTAACACGGGACACTTACAACAACAACAACAACAACAACAACCATTACCATCCATCACCTATGCATCGCCTGATTATCGACCCGCTGTACAACCAAACGCTCTATGGCTACAACCTCCACCACCAACTATGACCATGGATGAGAATATGACAGACGAGGACGATAATACGACTGTACCAACACCATCTTCATCATCTTCATCTCAACAACAATTCAATAACAAACCCGTCTCTTCCATGTTTACAGCGACAGCAGGCTCGTCGCTTGAACACCAACCCTCGCATGCTTAGAATTTTCATCCTGTATATAATTGCCGTGCAGAGCTGGCAAAAAGTCATCATTAAACGTCAATGCTACTTTGGAAAAATATAACCTATTTATCACTATGCTAAGAGAAGGATGAGAAAGATGAATGAGGCGGGGGACATCTTCATGTGCTAAACGAACTACCGACGTTGGATCGGCACATACCAAGCCGTATTGGAGAAAGTGTAGAAATTCTTAATGCACGTAACGCCTGCTGACTGGATGGCGATGATGGTGGATTGTTGCTGCTACCCCAATCTGGCATTTCCATGAGCCTTTTGACGTGAGCAACGGATAATCATTGGATAGGAGTAGTTTTATTTACGTCGAAATATATGGATGTCATCCACAAAATAAATATGGCGTGCACAGCTAGCAAAAGTAGTAGGAATGCAGTATTTATTATATACTTTTTTACAAGGATGGACAAGGTGAAGGAGGTGTGGGATGGCATTCTTCATCTTCATGTGCCCAACGAACGAGCGACGTTGGATCGGAACATGTCAAGTCGTATTGGAGAAAGTGTAAAAACTCAATTTCCATTCTCAATGCACGTAACGCCTGCTGGGTGACTGATTGATTATTACTGGATGATGATGGTGGTGATAATAATGATGATGTTGGTGGTGGTGTTGTTGTATTGTTGCTGTTGTCAATACTACTACAGCTACCATTGGGTGATGCCGGTGGTGTTGGTGGTGATGATGATGATGAATAACGGTGAGGTTGTTGTTCCTGTTTCAAAGTGGATCGCTCGGTAGAAAGGCGTGCATAATGCATGTGTTGTTGTTCATCGACGAGTGTTGGTATGGGGATGACAAGCCGGAGATTGCGATGGATATATTTGGCAGCCATCATATAAGCAACCACCACGAGGCGATAGCTACATCCGAATGCTCCACGAATGCGAGCATATCTCTGTAATACAAAGTCAGCCACCATAGTTAATATCATGGCAAGTGGTGTGTCTTTATGTGTGGTGTTACCTTCTTTAGTCGATCAATATATCGTATGGCTACCAAGAGCGTGAGATTTGGGCATGGTGTGGGCATGGAAGACTGCTGTTTGTGAGCATATTCCATCAAAATTGTATCAATGTCGTCATTGCTGTCGTTCTTGGATGCGGTGGTAGATAATAAATGGTGCATCAATCCTGCAATTTCAGTGATGGATGCCTCTGAAGGATCCACTTCCCATGCTTGTACAACATAGCTTGCCAAACGTCCTTCATCAAAAATTTTGTCAGTCGATATAATTGTGACAACAACAAACAATCATGCTTACGGATGCAGTGTGGGGTGAGTTTTTCATCTGGGTGGGTATAATGGTACATATTAAGTGCCTGATACAATCCTTGAGCTTCCTTAAGGCATGGCTGATATGCACGTTGTGTGTTTTGATAGGCAGCATGGGTGAATGTTGAAGAAGCATCCTTGCCATGCATAGGTGGAAATCGTGGTTGGCTTTGTATGGGTGGCGGTAGTTGTATGAAAGGTATAGAAGTTGGTGACGGTTTGCTGCGACTCTTGGTGGTGGTGATGGTTGCAAAGTGGGCATCACCCATATCGTACACATCATACATGTGTCGACGTCGGGTATAGTTTAAGCGATGTGTGTGAAGATTGACTCTTGTTTTCATGAAAAAGAGAAGAACTAAGCGATAGGTGAGTGTGGCAGCTGATAGGATACAGAGCTTATATAAGAAACGAGGGTGAGCTGAGAGGGGAAAGGTGATCCGTTGCCTGCATATGCATAATGAATCGCGGCACATGTAATTACCCGCGGGCGAACACGGCTGGAAGAAAAGGAGGCTGCCGGAATCCTTCAAGTTATTAAACGGATGTGGTTCTTCCATTTCCGAGCACTTTAACATGAATGCTCCTTAATCATTCATCTGCACTCCTGTTGATTGCACCACTGCTTGTTTATAAAAAAAAGTGCCATATTATCATATTGACTATCATTACCTTTAGGCGACGGAACCAAGTACCGCGAGAAAATTCCGCCGGCATTTGGACAAATCACGCCAGACTTTAGAGAATTTTCCCTTTTCTTGGTATTGGGGATTGTCCATCACCCGCTTATACCCATAACCCATGCTCAGTATGTATGTACCGCTTTTGATATCACTTTTATGTACGACAACACAACAACTTGAATACAATGATTACTATTGAATCATACCCATAATGAGCACAATGAAATCTAGTAATTAAAAACCCCGCCATGACACATACATGGGCAGCAATCCGCGTTCCACATGGCTACTGCTGTCATGCCACTGACGGCCGGAATCTTGTTTTGACTCACACAATCTATTAAGCTTGTACGATGCATGATAAATTAATATCACGCTCATACGAGAATGCACAGCCAGCCTTGACTGCATAACCCGCCCCACACAGGCGTTGATCTTATCGATGAAATCGTTTTCAAGCATATAACGAAAACAGTGTCAATAGCGATCGGACTTTTTTCATGAATGGAAAAAGCCAAGAGAGCCAAGAGAAAGAAATCAAAACCAGGGATCCTCTCATATCGGATATACGTTTCCATATATGGCATTTCGGCGGCATGTATCCCGGTCAGCTGTTACATAATCAAAAATGAGCTGATCTATCTTTACGCTATTGTGAAGGCTTTATTATGAAATTATCAGGTACGTAAACCGTACAGCTATGTCTCCGATTCAATAGCTTCCTTTCGATAGGGATCACACAATACGTATGCATCCGGGCGACGGTGATAGATCGATCATTATAATGATCACGAAAATGTAATAACTGATAGCAAGTGCCCACTTGCGTGCTCCGGCGTCTAACTTTGGGGATCAATAATATAGCAAATAGTATGCAGATCGATCTTGAAAATCAACTCCAGGGTGATGCTGTATCACTCTCATGGCCATTTCCAGGAAAACGATATGTGGAGGCATGCTATATCACTTACAACGTGAGCCGATCATTTTTCGGTTATTGCGATTTTGCAACCTAAATGATGTCTTAAGTCTTTCCGAATTACCTTGATGATGCTTAAGTGTTGTTATGTATGACTTACCTATCGCTTGAAACAATATCACCTTATTAAGCTTATGCTAATCAACTGCATCTTTGCCGATCACACCTAACCGTACAAAGTCCACATCCATGCTACGACTATCAGCATCTTCAAGCTTCACTCCTCCAAATATCCTGCTCTTGTAAACTGCATCTCTTCAATGCCACTCAGAATAGCATCTGGTCGTGCAACTCGACTGGTCCTGCGCGTGTACTTTTGTCACCTACAAAGGAGTCCCAAATTTGCCATCAGACTGAGGTTGCCTTTTACCTATAAATGATAAGTATACCTACCACAAAGGATCCATCAAGGAACACAGCCAAGTGTCATTAGGCACCGATGATCCATGAAGTGAGCTACATAGATGAAGGCATGAGTACCCTCCTTTTGGAGATCGCATAAATACCATCCTTGAGACTTACTAAGGGCCATTGATTGATGATGGTATGCATGCAAGTAGAAAGAAAGGATGTGTAATAGTGTTGGTGACAACAGCCTTGTTTATGTGTGAATGGGCGTGGGAATTGTTGTCATGATGGATCGAACTGATAAAGTAGTCAAGCACCTTGGGAGTGGCGAATCGAAGTGATGGAGGTCAACAGCTGATGCACAAATCCACCTGCGGCTTGAAAGGTGATTTTTTGTAGGTGACATAAGGATGTCTATCTTCCTCTGATATTATACACTATAGTATGGATCTACTATCATTTTGGTTCAAGCAATCGTCAAACGGTATTGGTATCTTATATCTAAATATGAAACAATGACAGCCATCTCCACTTCCATCGTTTCATTTTGGACGCTTGATACTGATTGCCATAGACAAGCTTTTGATGACTCTTTTCCCAAAATGACTGCATGTATATCTATGTATCAAATGGATTGTCTTTCATCGCAGTCGTGGATTGGATCAACGGATGCTTTTCGCTCCTTGAAAAGGATGTCAACATTGAAATGGTTGCCATTTTATCATACCTCCTGGCCAATGGATGAAGATGGATTCAAGTTGTTGGTAGATAGGAAAGCTACCCTAGAACAGCTTTATATTGTGGGATATTGTTAAGAGGAATACTGTGTAGATAAGTTGGCTGCCCATAAATCCACAAAGTGATGGCAAAGATTCCTTCATAGAATGATCCCCACAAACACACATTCACCCTTTACCTCGCTACTAGATAGCTTTGATTTTGAAGTTACAGAGATACTTTGCTTCTATCCGCCAAATTGCTCTGCTTACAAAAGTACGTCCACAATTTGAAGTTACGTCGATTACAGATATTCTATATCGGCTGAACTGATATCGAAACGTTGTACATATAGCAAATAGCCATTGGGGTTTAGAATAAATCTGACCCCTGACTAGGAGACATCGTATCCCAATATCTTTACGGCGGCTCTCCTCTCCAATTACGCTGAGCCGATCCGTAAGAGAATTGTATAGCTTTCAAGGTCATTTTCATCCTAGAAAAGACTCGTATTACGTTCTCGAAAACAATCAATGATGCCCTTTTATAAGCAAGTTTGTTTATTGATCGATTGTATCTTTCAAGGAATATTTTGGGACCAATGATGGAAGATGGAAGGAGGATGTATGAAATATATGTAATAACACTGCATGTATGATGATCCATCCCGGTGGACAGATAAGAAGATGTCATTGTCTGAAATGATGAGGCAAAAAGCAAGTCCCAGATAAAGCCCAGTGGTGGGTGTGAGTGAGTGTGTGTGTGTGTTGTGTATCCGATCAGCGTGTTCCCAATCTCCTTTGTAGTTTTTTTTTTCTTACCCTCTCTCTTGTTCTTTATTCCCCACTTCCATTTACTTTCTCATGGGTATTACGGGGCTTCTCCCACTCATCAAGTCGATTCATGAACCAACCCACCTTGAGCATTTCGCGGGCAAGACCATTGCTGTTGATGGCAATGTGTGGCTTCACAGAGGCGCGTTTGCCTGTGCCTTGGACTTGGCTTTGAAACAAGACACCAAAAAGTAAATACTACTACTACTACAAGTTACCATGCAAAAGTAACCAGCCTACTAATAACCTATATGTTTCCTAGATACATTGAATACTTCCTGCGCCAAATCCAGTTACTCAAGGTTAATGGTGTTACACCATATATTGTTTTTGATGGCAATCCCTTACCCATCAAATCCGTCACAGTGGATGAGCGCCGCCGGTATATAAAAATATCTCCTATACTCCTACAATAGAGCTAATTCATCATGATCCCCCCCACCATCTAGACGTCGAGAAACTGCTCTATCCAAAGGCAAGGAACTCTTGGCATTAGGAAGAAGACAAGAAGCAATGGAGTATTTTCAAAAGGCAATCGAGATCACTCCTCGCATGGTACAGCAAATTGTCAAGGTATTTAATTATATGCATTTCCATACACACTATGACTGACCCATGTATATCTATATATCTATATAGGTTCTCAAAGACAAGCGAATCTTACATGTCATCGCACCCTACGAAGCAGATGCACAATTGACTTATTTAATCAACACCAACAAGGTGGATGCTGTTCTTACCGAGGATTCCGACTTGCTTGTTTTTGGGTGTCATACGGTCTTTTTCAAGATGAACGCATCGGGACATGGAGTGATGATCCGTCGACAAAACTTGGAAAACGCCACTGAAATTGACATGAGGGGATGGAACATGACAAAGATACGACATATGTGTATTCTCTCCGGTTGCGATTATTTGCCATCATTGCCTGGGATTGGCTTGAAGAATGCACACAAGCTATTGAAGAATTATCGTACCATCGATGGGGTAAGTCTTTGCTTGTCGATGAATGCAAGCAAGCATTTGCTTATTTCCATTCTATATAGGTTTTCAGATATTTCCGGGCGAGTGGCAAGATGAAGGACGTTCCAGACTACGAAGAAAAGTTTCAATGTGCCAATGACGCGTTCCTTTACCAGTTTGTGTGTGATCCAGACACAGGTCGCTATATCCCCCTTCATTCTCCCCCTGCTGGCGTAGATCCTGAGAACATGAAGTTTCTTGGATCATCGGGTATCACTAACAACCGCTCAACATGTACCGAGCTCAACATGTCTCTTGATTCTCAGCAAAGCAACGACACGAGCAACAGCAGCCTCGATAGCAGCAGCATCAAAACAGTCTCCAGCACTACTTCCAACAAGGATATCAGGAAATACTTTGACCAAAGCAACAAAGAAAACATCCCTGTAAGTACAAGGTTGAAATGAAGCTAAATTCAAATGAGACTTACTTTGGTTGTATCTCTTTATTAGCCATGGGCAGTTTTGCCGGACAATAAGCCTATACGAGAAACAAATAATATCACTGCAAGAGATATATTCAAAGTTTTCAACACCAAAGCAGCAGCAGCAACAACAACATCGAGCTCTCACAATAGCCAGCTATCGTTAGCCAGTAAAAGGTCATCGCCATTCTTGAAGATCAACAACAGGATATCTCTTGGAGACAAGTCAAACAACTCTGAAAGGAGCGACCGGATGTCTCTTGGAGACAAGTCAAACAACTTGGAAAGGAACAACAGGATGTCTCTTGGTGATAAATCGAATCATTCTTCAGCGACCAAATCGTCCTCTTTGCAGAAACGAAAGAAAGGCACAATGTCAGCTCTTGGAAGTATTGATATGAACAGGATACCCGATGATGATTCTATTCCACCGCCTTCATCCAAACGAAGATCATCACCACCCCCATCATCATCACCATCATCAACAACATCACCATCATTGACAGCAAAGACAACATCATCCCGAAATACCTCTGAGCAACAAAGACCCATCATCACAGCATCATCCTTCTTGTTTTCATCCTAGTTAACTTTTCCATTCCCCTTCATCCACGATCGATCCAACATTAAAAAGTAGATAATCACAACGTCATGAATCAATTGTTGTCTTTATAATTGGGTGTTGTAGCCCTAATTTTCGTTGGGTCTCTTGCAATGTCTTGATGCTGCCTAGGATACCCTGTCTCCTACATAACGTGATGGGTAATGTCAGATTGGGCTCCTATCGGTTGCTATCCCACAAGCATACTTTTCTAATAACTGATCCAATGCTTGATTTGCTTTCTCTAATGCCTATGGACGCCCTGTTAGCAATATGAAGGTATCGCGATTATCATTTTCCCACCCACACACGCATACCTGCTTGGTATTCTTTGCATGGCCATCCACTTGAGTGAAACGCTTCAAAGTCTTTTGGAAATCATCACGTGGATCACTATATTTGAGCATCATCTACACTATATTCATTACTATTCTGCAAGAGAAGGTGATTCACATAGATCTACCTTGAGACAATCGCTCCATTCGTCCATTGTCTTGTCAGCTCGACTATGACATTCGTCTCGCTCGATGCTTTTAAAGCTTAGACTGCTAGATGAGGGGGATGGGACAGGTGGTGATACCGGCATATGTACGGCTATTGGAAATTGGAGGAGTAGAGAGGAGCTATGTACTGGCTCGCTTCCCGTAGACTTGCATTAATACAGTAACACCCACTCCACCACCCGCTTATGCACTACCACCCGCCTACACCATCCCCACCATAGTATCCTTTCTCAAATAAACATGCATTCTATTCGTTTCCAATGAGGGTTTTCTAATTTTCCTTTGCCTTATAAGTAAGGGAATTACTACGCCCGCACCAAAATCCCATCTCACCCGCACCAAAAAACTAGGCATGCTAGTCATATACTCAGATCAGCCAATAATATGAAGTGATATAAACACAGCACCTTTCTGCCCTCGCTGGCATAATATCACGTGCATTATTCATCATACCCGCACCATTTTCGCATTCGGGTCTTTCATGCAACGCATTCATCACGTCACGTGTATATATCCACCATGCCCGCACCATTTTTGCACTCGAGTCTTTCATGCAATGCATCCATCATGGCACATGTATACATGCACAATTTACAACTATGCACAAAGCATACATGCTATACTTTGCAATTCATTTCACTTGTAAATATTATACTCGCTTTTGTATGAATAATATCGCCAGGTCATCCCATGATAAAAAGGGTGCAATAGTTGGAAACCACATAACATGTGGCATTCTTAGTGAGTAACCCTTTAATCTATTATGGTAGCTGA